>VXBQ01004808.1:1753-83969 GCA_013400175.1 Phainopepla nitens
GCGGCTCTTCCCTCTCCTTCTCCCGCTCCCGGCCGCCCCCTGTGCCCGCGGCGGGATCGGCCGGCGGGGAAGGTGCGGCGGAGCGGGGCCGGGGTCAGCGCGCGGGCGGGGGGCGGCGGGGTGACGTCACCGCCGCCAGGTGCGGGAGAGGCGCCCCCTCCCCGCCCGTCCCCGCCGCAGGGACCGGCGCGGGTGAGGGCAGGGGCGCGGGCGGCGGGACTGCCGGCCGGAGCGCGGGGGGATTCCGTCCGATTCCAGGGCAGGGCTGCCCGCTGGAACACTGCTACCATTGTTAGGAGGGCTCGGAGATCGCGGGGGATGGCCGGGAGCGAGGAGAAGCGCGTAGGTTCCAACTTCTCCCGGCCCGCTCCCTGCGCGCCCGCGGGCAGGAGGAGCGGGGAGTGCGGAGCGGCGGCCCGGGGCCGGCTGCTGTAACGCCAGGTGTGTGCATCGCGCGCGCTTGCACCTGGAGCGCTACCGTGCCGCGACTCCCCTTCGAGCCGCGTGTGCTCTCGGAATTAAAGTGAGCACACAGTGACATCTAATTGTGGCACAGCGGCATTTAATCTGATTAAATGCTCCGCTTTGAATTTTCCACCCTTTTCAGCAGTCGCGGTTTGAAACATTTGTTTTCTTAGCCTGAGAAGGTGTCACTTGGTTTCATTTGTTTTTTTAAAAAAGGGTTGAGTAAACGTAGAGGGCATCTAGAAGGTGTTGATAGCGTGGAGTGGAGCGAGGTGCTGCCTTAAGGTCTGTTCTGTTAGACCCAGGTATGCTATGTCTTTGTATGCCAGAATCAGGATTTTAGGTAAAAGTCCCACACGTTTCAACACCAGGACCTTTTGTTTGCATCTCCAACAGCTGAAATAAGCTACATTGAACTAGCATTTCATATGGTAATGACCTGACTTTTTCATCTATTGATGATGAATCCATAAGTAAGGACAGCTATATGACGCTTGACATGAATCATTGCTTATTAATATCAAAAGTGGTTCTTCCGCTGCAGTCCATTGGTTTATTGGCAGTAATTTTTAACTGATTCCATATGACTGCATTCCTTTTTCTCTTGGCATGAAGATCGTAGGTATTGTCTGAAGTTGAAAGGTGTGCTTCCTGAAAGGTGAAAAATTTCAAGGTCCATTTGTGCAACCAGTTTGTGATATTCTATCTAGAGAACTGTGTTGAAAATCATTGAAGTAGTTCTGCCTTGTTATCCTTGAATTTTAAGTGTTTGATTCACAAGGCTCTAGTGGTTGACTTAAGTATGTTCAACTATGTTGTATCCAAGCATCCGAGTTCGCGTGCCAGTAAAGTGTAATCCTCTGGGATTCTAGATGATTTTGTTGTAGAACCTATGAAAATCACTTAGTGGTTTAAATGAGCTGCCTTTCTGGTACCAGCAGTAGTAAATAAGCAAATACATGAGAAGGCATTCAGGGCAATACTGTCTGAAGTTTCTTGTTGCTTAAATAGTAGCGAAGTTTAATTTTCAGCAAGCAAGCTGATGTCACTTCTGGGTATGAAAAACTGACTTGATTATGCTTTAAAAGTGTAGATGGCTAATATGCACCTTGATCTAAAATCTGGTTTTGTTGAAAAAGCTGAGGAGTTGCTCCTGGTCGTTTGTGTTGAGCTAATACACTGGCTCATCTTGACTATCAACTGCATATTTGTAATTTCAAAAGGGGTTGATCAGTATAAAACAAGCTGAAAGAATGATGCAGCTTTTCTAAAAAGCTCTGCTCATTGATTACTGTATGCTGTATGTTCTCTTTTAACTGAGTTCCACAAAATGTGTTATGTTATGCATGGGATGCTGCTGGCTCCGAGGCAGACTGAAGTAGTGGGTGGAAGGTGGTTTGGGCTGCTTGGCTTTGCTTTCCATCCAGCTATTTCACGGCTTTGCTTCTCTTGCTTTAATTTTCCAAGGGAAAATAAAACTGTCTCCCTTTGATTCTGAATCCTTTCCCTGGTCAGGACAATCACAGCATGTTGATTTCATGAACTTAGCATTTTATAGGTGTCTTTGAGAATTCTACACCTCTGACAAATTTGGTTGGATTCAGCCAGGCAGTTTCCAAGTGGAGGAACACCCATCAAACACCTTCCCCCCCCAACACTTCCTGTTTGAGACTGATTTGCTTCACAATTTGGGGTACAAGATATTAAATTTTAACTGAACAATTCACAAATTTTCCTTCAAATCAGTCTTTTTCTTTTCTATAGTTGATCATGAAATCTATTTCCCTCTGCTTTTAATGTATTCTATCCTACTTTCTTTTCCCTTTACTTGCTCTTTCATAGTTCTTTTTTTGTTGCTTTCCATGATGGACGTGCTTTATCTCACACCCTTGTGCTGGTTTCTCTTCCCCACAGAAAAGGATGCATATAATCCTGCTTATTCTAGTTTTTTCTCCTCTATGTTTTTTAATACTCTTAAATTGCTCTCAGCCCACTTGCATATACACTCACTTCTCATCCTCCAAGATCTGTAAGTCTGCAGTTTGGAGGAAAAAAAAAAAAAAAGGCATGATACTTATCAGATGGAGGATTGAACTAAAATATGAAGTTCTGTCGTCTGTGAGAAATACAGCATTTGAAAGAAAACGGAATTTTTTTTTCCTTTGTTCATATGCTTTTGGCTGCTGAGAAAAGGTATCATGATATAAGTCTTATCAGGTTACTCCTGCTGCCTTTGGATTGGGCCCTTTTATGAGCACCTGCCTGTGTGTCTGATGCATCTCAGTGTACTCTAATTTGGCTGCTTGGAGACTGAAGCACATTTTATAACTCGCGCTCTGCTGTTTCTGCCACCTTGGAGCCTCTGACTGCTGCAAGGGTGATAATGCCTCTTTTCTAGTTTTTGTTATTTTGGACTATGTCCCGGATTCTGAAAGATACCAAGGCGCCAGATTGCAAAAAGAGTTCTCTGTTCCAGTACATCTGTGAATCAGTCTCTTTAAGTTTTTTGGAAGGGATCTTGAGGTTGTCTGACACAGATTACATGCTATATATTTCATGTTTACAAGGTGTGGTTTCAAAGAAAGAATGATATGGGATAAGACTGAACAACTAAGACTGTTGCACTTATTTCAGATGACTTTGCAAAGGAAATAATATTTCTTGTAGAGCCACCTCTTCCCTAGAGGATGGAAGCTGTGCAGCTCCTTCGAACTACTCAGCTACATATGCGCTGCTGTGAACTGCATCTTACAGCACAAGCTGAACGAGCACTGTGTCGGAGAGGCAGCAAAACTAATTATAGACTTCCGGGAATATAAACTTAATTATCATAATTACAAATTTATGTTGGTTTTCCTAGTTCTCTGAAAAATGTTTTTCTTTTTTTAATCAGTTAAAGGACAGAAAATGGAGTCAAAAGTGTATATGTTTCTGAAAATATGTGCCTGTATTTTTGGGAGAAGCTGGATTGACAGCTTGCTTATACTGGTCTGTTGGTGTAATAAAGCACCTTATACATTCAAAGAACTACAGAATAACAAACAAATGTAGCTACATGTTAGCAAAGCACTTAACAAAGAGCAGAAAAAATGGATAATTTTCAATGAGTTTTTTACCTTTTCCTTGGTTGACTTTTCAGTTAGGTGCTATGGTTGCAACCTGAATTTAGTCTTCTGACAGCTGACTCCATACAGAAGTAAAATATTATAAATGCCCTAGCAGTATGACATGTAAAACTTATTAGAAAATAGGAATCTCTTCTAAAACCAAGTGTAGGTTTTTGGCATATAATAAAAGGCATTAAATTCTGTTGAAGCTTTTTTTATAGCTAAGGCATTTGTACTCTCTTTTCCCCTTTCTTTCTGCTCTGTGGTAAGCTGTATTCATTTTCTGCAAGTATTAATAGTGTCTGTTCTCTATTTGTCTCTTGTTTTCACAAATTTGAAAAAGAAATTTGGTAGAAAATTGGTCAATAGATTTTAAGTTACTGAAGGAAAGTTTCCAACAATACTCTGCAAGTTGTCTTATAAAGTTTACATAGGGAGCAGGTCTGGAAATCATTTAGTGCTCTTAGTGAAAAAATATGCACACATAAGTCTCATCCTTTACGATCACAATTGCCTGTAGATAGAAGTATATGATGACACAAAGACTGATGGTAGACTCAGTAGTACTAACTGAAATCACTGAAATCACAAGTAGTTGGTACTGCTTCTGCAATGACAAATGTGCCTCACTAATCTACCAGCGGTTTTGATTGAAATAGTAGCATAGTGGGTTAAATTTTAATATAGTTCTAATCTGCATGCACTTTTAAAAGGTGTAATTGAAGGTTCCTCACAGCCAGGCTATTAATTGAAAAAGCCATGATATGAGAAGTAAAATATTTTTATGGATCACAAAAATCTCTGAGAGGAATTAACAGAAATATTGAGTTATAAGAGACTTAATTTTTTCTCTTAAATATTGAACAGGAGCTGTCCAATATATTTTATTAATCATCTCTAGAATGTGATTCATAAAGTAGAATTATTTACTAAAGATGTAAAACAATTTAATCAAATTGACAAATATTGGAAAGCTCACATGAGAAAGTCTAAGCAAACTTTGTGAAAGGACAGCAAGATGGCAGGTGAAACTGCTTGTTGGTATATGCCAACCAGTGTGTTTTGGAAGCAGAAAATAAGTTTCCATTTATATGTCTGAAGAGTTTCTAAATTAACAGTATGAATATAACAAAAAATTTGAGCATTATTACGGTTTGATAAGGTACTGTTATCCAAATTATAGCTGTAATCAGAAGTAGGCAAAAAAAACCAGAGAAGGAACTGCCATTGTATACAAACTCATTAATTCTTATCTGCTATTCAAAGTGCATTATTAACTGTCAATTAGTTTAAAAGAGATAAATCACTGTATTGTAAAGAGTCTGGTATGATGCATATGGCAGAGTTTTTCAAGGGAATGAAAAGACTAGAATTATTTTACCCAAGGAAATGAAAGAAAATGAGGAGAGGGCTATAAAATACACGTGAATTTAAGCTCTCCAATAGCAGATGTAAAAGCAAAAAAACCCTTCAATCAGTAAAAAGCAATTTATTGAAGCCATACTTTTTTTGCGAGGAGAAGGGAATTGAGACTTTTTCCCCGTGTCTGCTAAATGTACCTGTATTTTTCTCAACACCTGTATCTGTATGTCTGTCTGTCATTCACTGTTAAACTATTTCTCTTGAACACACAGAACCAGCTTAAACTCCTTGCTTTTTCCTGCTTCAAACCAATAATTTGAACTTTATTCTTTCTCATCAGAGGTGACTGCTCAAATAAATTAATATTCATTGCAGTGAAGTATACTCAGTTTTCTGTAGCTGAAATAAATGTTGTAGCTTCTGGGTTGGGAGTAATTTTCTGGCTGTTTGATGTAATGAACTATTTTACACAGAATGAAGCAGTCTAACACAGAGGGATACTGAGTAAAACTCCTACCCCAATAGATTAAATATGGAAATGGCTTGTAGCATGGGGATGGGAAGTTTGAGAAATCATGAATGAGAATGGATGTACAAAGGGAAGCTGTCTTAGACCTGTCCAGCAAGTTTATGAGGGCCCTTTTTGGGTGTGGAGTCTTCTTTCAGAGTAACTGTTTTGTCTGGTATCTGGATTGCATAGTAGATGCATAGGTTATGGAAAACTGAAAGAGTGATTGACCCTAAGATACTTTACTGGTCATACTTATGCTAAATACTATATTGAAGTGACTTGTCCAGCAGTTCCCAGTTGCCAGTTCTGATGTAATGGCTATAGAGTGGCCAAAATTAGAGCTTTTAGGTATATTTCTCCAACATGACACTGTTTGTGGTTTTAGGATCTTTTACTTTCCAGACACATTCAGGTTCACATAGATTTACATCTGGAACTGATGAGCTGTACCAAGTAAGTGTTTTTCTGCAAAAAGTTCTTATTATCATAAAACAAAACCGCACCCTCTGTAGTGATTTTGGAACAGGACTTCGAGTAGTTTAAAAAAAAAAAATTCGGAAAATCACTAGTCATTTTTAACTTGATAATATATGGCAACTTAAGTAGTTCAACCAGCACTTGTGAAAGTGTCGCGCAGAGTCAGCTTTTCTGTAAAAAAAGGAAATGCTTAACTTGTTAAATCTTGTTCAGCCACTATCCACTGAATGTCTGTGCAGAAATGCTTAGAGAGGTCTTTTAACTCTCAGCTGATTCTGCCTTTTGTTGAAATTAAAGGAGAAGGCTGTGATTGTCAAACTTTCCCAACTGTGTTCCCATGTGCAGTTTTGAAGCTTAGCAAGCTTGAGAACACAAGTGAAAATACAAGTTGAGTTTGTCATAGGTGCTCTTTCTTTGGAAGCCTCTCTTCAGGAACAAGAGCTTTACAAAACTTGTCTAATTTATAGGGAAGGAAATTTCATTTCTCTGCCACCCAGCTACCCAGTATGGCAAATGTTTGTCTCTGCTGGTAATACAGGACAGTGGAATTTGTTACATCTTAATACTCTGAGCAAACTGCTCTGGCTGATCGTTTTTGGGACAACCTCAAATGTCCTATGGTTAGATGATCTTCGGAGCAGGAGGAAACGTTATCTTACAGTTAATTCAGGAGAAGTGATAGGTGACTTAGACTGCTGTAGAGATGGCAGTGAAAGTTTCTGGCATTGCTGTTTGATCTGAATTTGCCCTCGTGAAAACGGATCAAACCCTATACGACACATATGTGGTACTGCAGGGCGCTACACTGTAGCTGAGGAGTGGCATTATATGGCAGGGTACACACACGTATCCGTCACATGCAGAGGGCACTGATCTTACTCCACAATCTTGAAGATTCAAGACTGTTGTGCCACAGAAGTTTCCAGTGTGGAACCCACTGGAAGCGGTACCGTGTGCGCCCCCAGGCAAGACAACGGGATGCATGCTGTGGCTCTGGCTAGCACGAGTGGTCTACTAAAAAAAAATACATATCTCAGAGTTATAAAGAAGTTAACAGTTTTTGTTTCCCACGGAAATGAACTTCAAGCAAATCTGCCCTCAGCAAGTTCCATGCTGAAGGGAGAGATTCTGTACAATTCAGTCCAAAAAGAATATATTGTCTACCAGCTATGATGTTTCCAGTAATGGAAGTCAGATATTAGGAATTATCTGTGTTTAGCTGAGTTAGCTAGATTTTTGTCCATTCTGCTTCTAACTATAAAGATTTTTTTCTTTGACTAGGAAATTGAAGAAGTTTTATTAGCAAGGAGAAAGATTTTTGTTAATACTATAGATCTAAAAGAGGTTAAGTTCTTGTGGGAGGAGAATTGAACCTCTGTTCCATACCTGTCGCTACTCGGCTGGTCAACACATAATTTTATTCTGGGGTGACCAGTGAAGGACATGTCTTTAAGCTCTGGATAGGTTTGTATTCCTCCTATATGGTCATCTGTCCTATCTGAGGAAAGTTCAGAGTGGTGCTTCATGGCTCAAATCCTTTCAAGTACTGGCAGTATTCATAAAAAAATTTATGATAGTGATATTACATTGAAAGGGAAAAGAAACAAATTGAGGTAGATAGGATTGACTCTTAAGATCTGTCTTATTTCATACTTAAAGCACTAATATTTATAGGCTGTCTTCTAGTAAGCTCTAGGTTCCTCCTAAAACTGTATTCATTAGAGATCTGATCAGTGTTGCAAAGAGTTCAAAACCTGTGGACCATTCCTTTGAAAAGTGTCTGATGATTTGCTTAATACAGCATAGCATGTAATTCTTGGAATGACCTTCTCATAGTGGGTTGCTGTGGTCCAGTGATGGGACATCTTAATAAATGTCTGTCTAATAAAATTTTTATTAATTCTGAACCTCTGTCAGCTTCTGACACCATGCTCTCTGCCTAGGTATTAGAGGGTCTCCATGGGAAATAGCTGCTTAATGATCAGTATTGTCCTAAAATAATACTTGGTAAGACGTTTCATGTAGAATAACTTGCTGATAGAGAAAAATCCTTGTTACTTTTAATATTTTCAGTCTCTTGCCCTGTCACGTAAAACAGCCCCTTAATTTTATCTTTCACTGTTCCTGAGAATTGAAAAGCAAAGCCATTTGTATATAGAAACAATCTAAATGGCTCATCTTCTGTGTCTGGGCATTTTCAGAAATATAAGTGCTTCCCAGTAGCTCAGTGCTTACATAGAGAGAGCATTGGCTACCAAGGCTGATTTTTGAGCCTGAATGTGGTAAGAAGAAGTAAGTGTTTCAGGTTTTTGGAATCCTAAACCATATGCTGATTATAGGTATTCTAGTCCATTCTTGATTATAATGAGCCTCTTTACTAATAGTAATTTTTTAATTTGAAACTGTCTGTTATTATAGAAAGAGTCTTTTAAGGAAAAAAAAAGATAATTTTATTAAGTAAAGAGATAAAGATGTGGTTTTAAAATAGAGATGGTTGGGAAAAAAACTTTAAGAGCTGTGTAATGCAGTCATAAAACATGTTGGATGTTGAGGTAGTGCTCTGGTTTTGGTCAGTTTTTCTTTTGATACATGTTTGCTAGAGAGAGATAAGAACTCTGATGGTAACTTTCTAGAAGGCTGAGAGACTTTTAAGGACAGATCCTTCTCTGCCTCTTTTGTTTCTCCTTTTTTCAGGAATTCATGACATCTTGTTGCAACATTTTCAAACATGCACTATAAGACTTTTTAACTTAAATTTCCCACCTTCCTCAAAAGTCTCACTTCCAACATGAAACTTTCAATGTTTGGGGTTTTTTTGCCTTGCAGCTTGCATGTATGCCATTTATGCGGGTTAGCAGTTTAGCTTAATTTTCAAGATATTGTGTCCATTTAGATCCCCAAGACACATCTGTTAGCTTTATTTTTAGAGTACTCAGCTACCTCTTAGCTGGAGGTGCAGACAAAATGATAGATGGTTTTGATTTCATGTTGAAACAAGAGCAACTGTTTGGACACTGGAGTTGAAAGGATTGTAGAGAAGCCTGATTCACCTGTACTTGGGAACAGTACTTTGATTCAAAAGAAACACTTCAGAAAAATATGTATTGTGTGTGACTGTTGGAATGTTGAAATATCTGGAGCCTTGTAGAAAGAAAATGCATGTTAAGCGCAGAGTTATAACTCTTCAAAAACTGAGACATTTTCAAATGTTTAAAACAGACAATGAAACGCTTGAATATAATTATGATAATCATATTGTTGTCCAGATTGATGTGGAGTTTTTTCCTGAACTTTCTTAATGAAAATTTATACCTGGTACGTGGTGGTCTCATTGTAGTGCATGCCTGAATTTTGGCTAGAATTGTGCAAGCCTTGGAGATAAGATTTAATAAGTGACATGAGGATTTATTTTGAAAATATAAGCTCTGGAGGATGTATTGTGTATCCTAATTGCTGAGTCATACACTAATGTTTGATCCTTTTCTGCTCTTGTGGATCTTGAATTCTTTTGTGCTTAGTGAAATAATGGCAAAGGGAAGGTGAATAGTATTCCAATTTGTGTTTGTCTATAATGTATTTTTAATATATGTGTTGTCTCCCATAGGAGGTAGGAGATATGCTTTTGAACTCTCAGAAAATCAAAGGAAGATGCTTCTGCTTTGTAGGAGACACACTTAATATCAAAGATGGGTACCCTGTCTCCTGGCCACATTTTGTAAGAGAAAATAAGGACAGCTGCTTCAGGTTTTTAAGAAATGAATGGAAGCAGCTGTATTCATCTTCAGTGGATGGCGAAGGTTGCCTGTAGATTTAAATCTCATAGATGAAAACTAGAAAAGGGGTAGAATGTGAAGTTTACCTGTCTTTACCATCATTCATAGATTTTGGGTTTGTACCATACTGTGTGTTGGTAGTGTGGAAGAGGTTAAAAGAGGTTTCTTCTCTGAAAAGCAGTCCATACTGTCGTGGGCTATATGATGGGGCTGTGGCAGTGCTGGCTCCTTTCCAGACATGAACAGATAGCTGTCTTCAGCTGTCCATGTAGGTGCATTGTAAATGTACTGTATTAGATCTAGGCTTTAACAATAAAAGATTTGACCAAACTGTATGTAATGAAAAGTTGCTTGACACAACATGTAAATAAAAGCAAGGTGAGGTGGGATTTTTTCCTTTGTTTGCTTTGGTGCTTTTGTTGTTGTTGGTTGGGGTTTTCTGTAAAAATAAAGTTGTCTGTGCAGTACTGAAAAAATATCTTTTACATAAAAGCTGATATACTTAGGTCTGTAAATACACTTAGGACTTCTGGAAATGAAGTCAGTGTCTCTTAGTGTATTTATTAGAAAAACTAAGTATGCCTCAAACAAAACACTACTGATTTGGATTTTTTTTATACTTCCCCTCCTCCTAATATTTCAATATGGAGTGAAGTGGTTAGGTGCACTTTGGGTAATTAAATTTTTTTTTTAATAACATATTAGTAGTCTTGAATGCTGTTTGGGGACAGACAAAAATTAAGCTGACCAGTAACTATCATATCATGGCTTGGTAGGGAAATGAGAATTGATAGGCTGTGGAATCATGTTTCATTGTGATTACAAACTTCTTTCTTTCACCCAAACTCCAGTCTCAGCAGGATAACGTATGTATTAAGTTTAAAGTCACAGTATTTTCCTCTCACTCTTCCAAATATGACACCTCAGCCAGTGCTGATTTACTGCCAGCTTTTGTATTGCAATGGAGCATGAATTTATGAAGGTGATCTATTCCTACAGGCAGCAGAGTGACTTTGAACAAAAAATTCAACACCTATCAGTGTTGTTTCCCCATTTTCACTGCTGGAGATGCTTAAGCATCTCCTCCTGAATCTGGTGGTGTGCTGCAAACCTTCACTGCTGTGATGCAGCTAATAAGAGTGTATATCGAACTTTCTCTAAAACAAGAGGTTTTCAAACGTTTTTCCTTGAAGCTGCTGAGAATGTTTACTGCAGTTTAAAAAGCACTGCCTTGGTTTGACTATCCCTGTTCAGTTGTACCTCCGTGCATACCTGCAGAGCTGAGCGTGAGGAATGCAGAGAGGCAGTAGGAGAATTGAAGGTACCCAAAACTGCTGCTTTGCTAAAGGGCAGTGATGACCTTCCCTAAGAGAATGCCATCTAATGCCTTTCTTCTCACCTCAGTGTTTGCCATCCATGGTCTGTCACACCTGCCCAAAATGAGAGAGCCTCATCTGTAAGAGGACATTATGCTTCAGTGCAACATTAAAAGCCCCAGATTGACAGCTGCTGTCATGAAGAAAGAGATCTATGCAGATGTTGTGTGACTGCTGCTTTTTAGTAGCTGAAGAGCCTTGAGTCACTTTAATGGTCTGTTGTCACATGCATATAATGGATATTTCATGGAATTCGTAAGTTGCTCTTTGTCAGAACATTTTGAACTTAAGGTATTAGAAATTAATTGAAGTGAACATTTCACTTCAGCCCTTGCTGACCTCTGCAATCCACGTTACTGCTTGAAATAGTAGGTGCATTCACTCAGCCATTAAACAACTTCTAGAGCTGTACTCTGATCTCAGGAGTGTAGTTCTCTTAATGTTTTTTTTTAAGTTGGCCATAAAAGAAAGACAACAGCTACTGTCAGAAGTATTAAGCAGTAGTGTGCAATGTGGACAGGCTAGTTTAACTCACTCCTAAATATAATTCTTCGAAGAATAACTGTACTCCAAACAATAAAAATTGACAGAAGGTGACAGCAGACGTTGACAAAGGGTTGACTTCTAATTTTTGAGCTTTTAGATAAAAAATGTAAGCAAAACATAACTGAAAAAATAATTGAAAAAAAATATTGAACTCTTCTCACTGTCCTTGTCTGGTTTTTTGTCAGGCGAACACTAAAAAGAAGCATTTCATTAGTCTTCTGAGTTTTTTTCCCCTCATCTCACTATTGTCTTCTCCTGTTTCCTACAAAGCGGTGATGCTTGCTGAGGCTCTAGTCTGAGCAAGAGAAAAGATCCTCAGTTGTGGAGTAAGTTACTGTTCACAGTTCTTACCTTTCTGTTCCTTGCTAAGTGAGGCAGTAAATAAAATGCTTTGTTCTCTTTTTGTGGTAGAGGTAAGTGTTGTCTGCATGATAAAGTAGAATGATGGCATGGAGGATTTGCTTTAATATATAGATATCATACACAAGGCCAGGCAAGTAAATGTATTACAAACTTACAGCTGGTGTCAAGCTATGCTTGCTTAAATTGGTGGGCCACTTCAATGGATGTGGAGGGCTTAATCATTTTAACAGCCTAAGTAATGAGTTGTAAATTGCAGTTATTGCTTGATTTTTTTTTTTCTAATTGCTCTAAATAGTAATAAAGAATTTCTGTCCATTGTTATTCTAGTTGTGAGGCTGATCACTCTTTCAAATATTTTAAAGGTTGGACTGCTAAAATGATGTGTACCCTGCTTATTTTCAAAAGTTCAGCATTGTGTATCTAAGCAAAAAACTGCTTTAATGGGAGTTGAATTTTAAACTGAAATCAGAAATTTGTATCAAGGTGAAGAAGATAGCAAAAGAATAATGTGTGACCAATAAATTCTAGAATGTGACGACTAAAACATCTTGGTTTACTTGTATTAACTAGTATAACTAGTATAATTTAAAGAGCTACTGATAAGGCAGATGGTGTGATTCTTGGGGCTGCCGTGTACAGGACCAGGACTTGGACTTTGATGATCTTAGTGGGTCCCTTCCAACTCAAAATATTCTGTTATCTATGACTCAGTGATATGAATAGAAGGTAAAATTTGCTGTCAGAATTTTGAAATCTTATGTCATATGGATGGTTTTTTTGGGGATTTTTTTTTAATTATTAACAATGCTGATATATATGGGGATTTTTGGGAGTGTTTTTATATTGTGATATGTAAAGCTTGCTCAGGAAAGAAATTCTTAGCTAACTTGATTAATTTGTTTATACCTATGGCATGAAAAAATATCATTCTAACTAAAACTTTGTATTTATTGTTTAAACTGTTTGTTTATGCTTTCATTGTAGGCAGAACTGTATTTGGAAGAACAGAATAAAACCATAATCAAGAGTGACTTTTTTTTTATTGTAACAGTTTTATTAAAATAAAGATGCACAAATTATCTTCACTGATAGGTGATTTGTTTGTGAAATCCTAAATGATTGCAGTGTGACCATTCACAACTATAATATCTCATAGTATTTATAGTTGTTATAATGAAAGCCAAACAGAACTTTTAGAGCTTCTTTGCTCTCTTTAACGTCTGGTCAGCAGTGTTATTAAGGAAGAAAACCATTTGGTGTCATCTTGTTATTGTCTCAAGACTGGAAGAAACCAATAACTACAAATGAGGTTTTAGAGGTGAAAAATAGGATTTGGAAACATATAGGAAATTGCTAACAAGGACAGTGAGCAGCCTCAGGATCATGTTGGCAATTATGTTCTGAAGCAAATTTGCTCAGGTTCCCAACTGAGTCTTAAAAATTCTGCCACCAAATTAAAGGAACCCTTGAGTTTTGTTGTCTGCGATAATAGTCTCGTTTCTTGATATTGCTAAATCACCATTATAACAGAATTTCTGTGGACATCTCAGGAAACTATTTTTTAAAGTATTACAGCTTTTTGTAATGAACCAGAAAGAGCAAAATAAAATACAGTCTTGAAATCTGCTATAACCTCTTTACTTAGTTTGTGCTTCTATGTCAGTTGCCATGTTCAAGTGAAATCCCCACTCTTTCAATAAACTTGTGCCTTTTACATAGAATACGTGATTTTCCTGAAAAAGGAAGGTTTGTATTTTTCTGTTTATCAATGAATTTGGTTTTTTTTTTTTTCCCTACTGGTATTTATTAGAAAATGTCAAAGTGGAAAGGCAGAATCTAAACCTTGTCATATTCCTTTTCTTTCCAGTTACAAACTGGGGATAGAGAAGTTTTGCCACAAGAAGAAAAAGTTTGGTTTAAGGGCCTCTTGTGTTGAAGCAATGATTTAGATGGGCTGTGGGTGGGGATGAGATGGGGAGATTTCAAAGTTCTTTTCCCAAGTCTAGTCTTTAGCAAGAAACCAGGTGAGTACTATGAAGAAAAAAACAAACCACTAAGTAAGAAGTGAGTGAAAACTTGTAGCTAAAAATGCATCAGCAAAATGCCCCCTCTCTTTCACTTACAAGGCTGAAACAGGAACACAGACTAGTCAGTCATAATTTGAATCCATTAATTTGACATTTTGTTTTGTTTTCAAAGTGTGTTCTATCTCTAATTTCTGTCCCTCCTTAGGAAAAAGCTAAATCTGACAAATGATGAGAAGGGGATGATAACAGTTCTGCAGACATTAGGAAACCCCTGTTGTGGTCAGTCTGCCATGTGTGAAAAAGAGATTTTCTGGTTCCCTTCAGCATGGAATGAGAATTATGATGTCCCATGGTTGTCTGTGATCACATCCTGGTGTGATGAAGCTGCTTGACATATGGATGAGTGAGATCAATATATGACATTATCTGGGAAGGCACCGAAGTTTAATCATGGAGTTAAGATGGATGAAGCAGTGCAGCAAGAAACTGTAGGGAGGAGTCAGATGGAATAGAAAAAAAAAAACAAGCATTAGTGAATTTTTTCAAATGCCTAGTGAATTTGAAGGGCATTGGAGGCTTCAGTGTGATTTCTCCCCTAGGAAAATTAACTTTTAAAACTGCCAGTTTTTCTCTTCGTTTAAAGCCCCCACCCTTTTGAAATTGGTAGTAAAATTCTCAAGGTTTTTTTTAATGATGTATTGAATGTTGATAGTTTTATATATATATAGATTGTTTATACTGTGAAGGAAGAGTGGAGAGAGATTGGAGGATAGAAGATATGCTGTAAGGAGGAAATTAATCTTGGAACTGGAAAAGGGAGAAAGATAAATGTGGTGTGTTGATAATTTAGGGGAAAAAAAGGAGAGGTGAAGGAGCTTTGGAAGAGAGCCCAAGCATGCAGATATGTACATTTGAGAAGAAATAGAGAATAGCAGTTAGGAAAAGCAAAATAGCCTTCCTTATGGGAAACAAAATCCTGTATACAACTATAATCAATGGAAAATATGATTGAAAACAAAGTAGGAGAGAAGGAATCAGAGAAAGGTAACAAAAATACTAAGGATACAGAGGATTAAAACGCAGATCCTTCTTAAATCAGGGTCTTATTTAGGAAAATAAAAACACCTGACTTTACAATCTTACAAAATGTGAGGGAAGGAAGAGGGTTATTGGGATACAAAACTAGATTAAACTGCAACTTGAGGCTTGAAACCCTATACAGAACTGAAAGGCCTGTCGGTATTAGTAGAGCTTATTTATAAGCAATATTTGTTTTATTTGAAGAACTTCTAGACATCAGTCTAATATGTTAGCCATTGTCATTTATCCTACAGTCTTAGCATATCAGTTAGGTTTTCATCTTACCTCCTGACAGAGGCTTTTTTCCTTAGAGATAGCAACACAAGGTTTTGCAGAGCCAGTTATTGAAGTGTGGGTATGAGGCTTCAGTGCCTTATGTTAGCAATCTACACAAAGCCTCAGCAGTGTCTGGTTTTAAGAACATTATGCAGTCTGAAACTTTATTACTAACTTAGGCTAACATGCTGTATAAAATTCTTGCACTGTGGACACTTGAGGCAGAAAACCTGTCTCTGTTTTGCTTCTATGTCTGTATTTTGAAAAAATTAAGGATTTTATGTGCATATAATATTTTAATTGTAATAAATAGTACATATAGACAATATTTTTATTTTAATTTCCGTCAGATTCATTGATTTTTTCAGAAATGTGCTTGTTAGAATGTAGATTGTCCAGAAATTCTTGAAGTACTGATTTCATTAAGCAGTCCCTGCTGATTGTTCTTGCATTCAAGGCACCCTGCACTTGTGTGGTCTTAGAGTGAGCAGGATTGGGTACTCATCCAAGGTCTTTTTTTGTTTTGTTTTGGTTTGGTTTTTTTCTGGATTATATTTTGCTTGGATTAATGCTCTCTTCTTTTCAGAAAATTTTACCTTCATGCTTGAAGTACAAACATAGGTAGAAACTGCAGGATTTCTATCTGTACTGCTTAAAAAGTGGTTATTAAATTATTACCATAGTGTTCGTTGCAGATTTATGCAAAACTTTTCCAAGAATTCTTGTCAAATCTATTTCTGCACTTGTGAAATCAAGGAGGCTTTGTAATTTGTTTCAATAGAATAAGGCTCCTTATAAAAAGAAGTAGGGAAAGCTGAATGGCTGCAGGGAATTCCTGAAGTTTCTCTTCAAAGACAGAAGCTGTCTTTTTAATTCTTATCACAGTATGCTTAATTTTAAACTAGCAGAGTAAGAAAATAAAGGTATCTGTGTAGATTTGGAACTGGACTTTACAGTTGGGCTTTTGTCAGAATTAATTGCAATGAGTGTTCTACATAGAACATTCTTTCTAAAATCTCAGCTGTAATTGCTCCTTAGTCTTCTTAAACTTGGACTGTTTTTCAGAGGAAAATAATTCTTGTAAATATGTTATTTCAAACTGGAGACACCAGTTTGAATACTATTCTGTGAATACTTTCAATTAACTTCTTAATTGTAAATGTGACATTAGTGATGGGGAAGCTTTATTAATGAACTTGGGGATGAGGGAGTTTGAAATAAAATAGGCAATAACAGTGACAGTTCAAATGAAATAAGATTTTATGCTGTCAGTTCTGTAAGACGGTAGAAAGAGATTATTCTAAAATCTAATAAGCAGTTTGCATGCATAACTTAGTTATCAGTAATCTAATGCCATGTCAGACAGACATCTGTAATTGTTTATTTTTCCAGAAGAAATAAATGCATCGTTTAAAATGAAACATTAAAGTAGTGCTGCGGGGTGGGGAGGGAGGGCAGGGAGTTTATTTTGCATTACATTCTTCTCAGAAAGTAAACCTTTAGTACACATCATCAGAACTCATTTAATTCAGACCAGTTCTTTGTATGTTATATGGCTCAGCTGATGGGACATGTTTTATTTTACTAGTAATTCCAGTCTTCCTTTCTGATTCATTTTGTATTGAAACAACCTCTGTAAGGGGAGATAGTCCTACAATTGTAAGATAATTACCATAACACTAGGAAAACTTGGTTACCATTTTTCCATACATGCCTTTCCCTATTCTTTTAACCCCTTAGCAGTTCTCAGCCCTTTACCATCAGGAGAGCCCTGTCCAATTTCCTGATAGTCTTTTTGAAGCTGGAAACCCAAAACCAGTATTCTAGTCACTGAGTTAGAGGCAGAATGGTAACTTTTCTTTTGTTTGTTCTTGTTTCTGGCTTGTTATTTTTCTTCCTAATACAGCTCAGTGTGCCATTTGCCTTATTTGTGATGGAAAGGCTTTTTTGGCTTGTCTTCAACTGAGGATCTGGGTCTGTTGCAACCCTCAGGTCCTTCTCAGCAGGGCTGTCACTTGTCCTGCCAGCTGTCAGCCTTGTCTCCTTGTACTTACACTGTTTCAGATGACTCATTCCTCAAGTATCTCCATGTCATTCCTTCCACTATCATACAGTGACTTTGGGTATGGGATTTTGTTTGGGTTTTGTTTGTCTAGGGTTTGTGGGGTTTTTTTTCCATGCCAGAACAGGATCAGAGCTGTATGTCCACCACTTCTTACAATCTGTGTTAAATTAAAGATGGCTAAGGAATCAAGGACTTGGAAACGTGAAAGAAAAATGGTCCTGAACATCTTGGAGGCCCAGTCCCTGAAGGGCTTCCTTAGATTTATGTCTTAGAGAAGAAAGCTAAATTTCCAAACTTGTAAATTACCAAGAAAATGAATACATCTCCTCTAATTTTCATCTTTGCAGTGATGAGAAGTTATTTCTACTGAGCAGTTGTATAGTGTTAAAAATTCTGGTATTTCTTAGTAGTAGTCCCAGCGCTGGTGATACAATCACTTTAACTCAGTGTTATTCTCTGTTGGCCTTTGAGGATGTCATCCCAATAGACACTGTCCATCCATATACTACATGTTGAATATTTTTTAAAGATTAATAAGTACTTCCTTTTTGGAGATGTGAATACCAGCAGCTTTCGGATGAGGAAAAATGAACAGATATATCAAAAACAGTATTACAGTCACATTGTGAATATTTACAATAAAACCTGCTTTATACCCATGTATTTCAAATGTATTTGTCATCATAATTTGTTTTGATTAATATAGGGATTATTTTACATAAATAATGAGATCAAACTAAACCTCTTATAATCTTAAATATTTCTTTTGAAGATACAATTTGAACAGAGAGTGGAGGGATGAGGTCTGATAGATTTTTGTGTGAAGAAATTAATTTTGTTAATCTTTTGCTCATGGAAATTTTAAAAGACGTTTTCTGACAACCTGATCTAGTAGCTTATTTTTCCTTAATATTGCAGCTGAAATTAAAGTCGTCCATCATAATGATGTAGATAAATAAAGAAAATATTCCTTGCAAAGGTGTTACTCCAGGCTAATGTTCATCTAGTAATGACACAGATAATAAAGAATAATTTGAATAATGTGCGCACAGAAAGCTACTGTGGCTGAGATAAAGAATGCAAGAGTGTTTTGGTCTCAAGAACGGACACTAAGACGTTACAAATAAAACTTC
Source organism: Phainopepla nitens (assembly GCA_013400175.1). Taxonomy (NCBI): domain Eukaryota; kingdom Metazoa; phylum Chordata; class Aves; order Passeriformes; family Bombycillidae; genus Phainopepla; species Phainopepla nitens. The sequence continues at coordinate 20,315 of VXBQ01004808.1, forward strand.
CCTGTGATTCTGATGGTTTTGTTACTGTTTTACCAATTAATACTGCAAGATTAGGACCAAAAGTGCTTATATTCGGTAGATGTATGACAAACAGTGGTAGTAGCAAAGCAAGCCTCCTGCCCACACACCAAATGCTGTTACTTGCTTTCAATTCACATTTAACATAGGCAATTTAAGGATGTGAAAGGAAGCTGGGTGTTCCCTTCCTTTTCCAAACTCAAAGGTTATTTTCCATAGTTATCAGCATTTTATTTTGTGTTTTAAATTGAAGGTGCATAGATATGACTGGTCTCTTTTCTTGCCTTCTGAGAAACTTTCTGATCCTTATGAAGTTCAACAAGGCCAAGTGCAAGGTCTTGCACCTGGGTTGGGGCAGTGCCAATCCATACAGGCTGGACAGTGATTTAGTTGAGAGCAGCCCTGAGGAGAAGGACTTGGAGTGTTGGTGGATGAGAAGCTCAGCGTGACCCAGCAACGTGTGCTCAGAGCCCACAAAGCCAACTCTGTCCTGGGCTCATCCAAAGCAACGTGGCCAGAAGGTCAAGGGAGGTGATTCTGCCCTTCTGCTCTGCTCTCCTGAGACCCACCTGGAGCACTGCATCCAGCTCTTGCCCTAACTTAGGAAGGACATGGACCTGTTGGAGAAAGTCCAGAGGAGGCCATGAAGATGATCAGCGGAGACTGGAGCACCTCTCCTATGGAGACAGGCTGAGAGAGCTGGGGTTGTTCAGTCTGGAGAAGAGAAGGTGTCAGAAAGACCTTACAGCACCTTCCAGTACCTAAAGGGGGTTGCAAGAGAGCTGGAGAGGCACTTTCAACAAGGACATGTGGTCACAGAACAAGGGGGAATGGCTTCAAACTGAAAGAGAGTGGGTTTAGATTAGATATAAAGAAGAAGTTCTTCACTCTGAGGGTGATGAGGCTCTGGGACAGGTTGCCCAGAGAAGCTGTGGATGCCCCATCCCTGGAAGTGTTCAAGAGCAGGCTGGATGTGGCTTTGAGCAGCCTGGTCTAGTGGAAAGTGTCCCTTTCCCTAAAAAGGCAGGGGCGTTGGACGTTATAATCTTTAGAGGTCTCTTCCAAGCCAAACCGTTCTGTGATTCTATGAATTTATGGTGCATGAAAACAAAGGTCTGTTGTGATTTCACTGCACTTTTACTGTAATTCCACATTAAGTTTTTTTCTCTGTGTGCTTTATTGTAGTAGTAGCATATTAGAATTGAAAGACTAGTGGTTTCTGAGCAGGGGGTATTTTTGATGGATACTAAATTTGGTTTTGTTCAGTTGACTTTCGCTGAAAATGTAGCATCCACATGTGTGAAATCTCAGAATGAATTGCTGAAGTCCCAATAAACTAGTTGATGTCAAACAGAGACCCCTCCAGGTGGAGTTACTTATCCATCTTGTGTTTGTCTTACCTATTGTTTTGCCATGAGCTGACTAATTCAGGCAAAATTGTAATCCCTGTAGGTATGATGACAATCCAAACAATAGTGACTCTGGAAGTAGAATGTAGGACATTACGTTCTCTGTATTTCTTAGTTTTTACTGCAAGGCAAACAAATACCTGTTCTTTGGCTGACATTGAGTACACCTGCTGAAACAGGACTTTTGCTCAAGACTATTGCTCTGTGCCAACAGCATTATTATAACTGTATTTTTTCAGTCAGAAGAGTAGTAGGAGGAATAGTGCATTTAAATATGCCAAATCATATTTAATTTGTTGCTTAGCAGCCAAAGCAAATTATGGAAATCTCTGAGACCGATCAAGGATTGCTGTAGTATAAGGATTTCAGATAATTTTGCCTGTTGGGTTTTTTTGTGGTTTTTTTGTTGTTGTTGTTGTTGTTTTTGTTAATTGATACTACACTAAAGTTCAGAGTTTGGGGGAGGGAAGTCTCTTTTCCTAATTACCAGTGTTCTCCTTAGCAAAAATTATTTTGATTAAACCTGAAATGGCATCAGGAGAAGAGCAAAAATGACCATTAAAAAAAAAGCAGAGTGAGGATAAGAGTACAGGCAAAAAGAAAAACAATTCTGCTTTTTGATATGTCACCAGATGAGTGCTTCAGTTAGATCCATAGATGAGAAAATGACATATTCCTGATCTGGATGTTGAGGGAATTCCCTGGATGCCAAGTCAATTTACCATGTAAGTTCCAGTGCATGGAAAATACACTCAACTAGTCAGTGCTATTGTGAAGGTAGAGGTGATTCATTTTCACACTGTGCATAAGAGAAGCTTTGTTATGTGTGGAATCTCAGTTGTTTGGTATTAATTTACTTTTGCTGTCCATAGTTGGATATGAAATATAATAATTACCACAGAAAAAGCAAGTACAAGCTTTGAGCACGTAAAATTATTTCAGTATTCTTCTGTCTCATATATTTTGCACAAGAAGGAATTGCTAATAAATTGATGTTTGGGGGTTGGGAATGTGGAACATAAAATCTATTTAGAGATGAAAGTGCTTTCAGATACATTCAAAAGTAAGTTATGTATATAAATACACACAAAATAAAAAGAAAAATGGTAGATACTTTAAATATGTAGGTAAACATTAAGGTATATGCAAATAGAACCAATCTGCTCTCAGTTGACTGAAGAGCAGACAGAGGGGATGTTCATATATGAGTAGTGAGAGATCATCTGAGGGACTGGTGTAGCTTTATAAAAACTGCCAAAGCTCATGCAGTGGAGAAGGGTGTAGATTGGGAATTTTTTTTTTTTTTTTTTTGAGCATGAAGGAAGCAACTGCTGCAGTGCATGACAGCTGGGCATTGTAATGGGAGATGTGCATGCATGTATGAATTGAAATTTTTAAGCTTAAACCATGAAAATGGACTAATTTTGAGTCAAATGTTTTCTGACTGCAAATCTGTTGCTGTTGTGAATTATTCTTCTGAGAAACTCAAAACCTTTTGAACAAAAAAATCCTTTTGGTGGGAAACCTGATGTACACTAAGATGTTTGGTACCAAGCACACAGGCCACAGTCCATTTTTTTCATGGTCAGTTAGGAAGTAGAATCTGAAATTCCCTGGCTATGACCATAAGTGTGATTTTTAACTTTAACTCTTCGTGTTTGTTTTTCTTTCATTTTCTTTTGCTGTAAAGATAATATTTATCCATATTTTAAAGTTCCTCTTTCTGGTTTAAGTGAGTAATCCTTATGTGTGGGCAGCATCATTTTGAGGGTAACTTTTGATGCATGTAAGCAGCTGCTGTAGAGACATACTGGATATTTATGGAAGTTGGGTTCCAGGGTTTGGGCTTTTTTGTGTGTGTAAAGGAGCAGAGTATTTTTTATCCTAGCATAGAGAAAGAAATGTATACCTTTCAAAGTAAGATATAGAAAATGTCAACAACTTTTATATCACAGGTACTTAATAAAGAAAAGCTCAAACGCACAACAAACTGAATGTTTACTTTGTTGTGAAATATTTCTGCAGTTTGTATTGCAGTTTGGTCTTCTAAGAATTCTGTTTATGCAGCATCCTTTGTTTAAAGGTATTTATGTACTTCAAGGCTTAATTTGATTTAGAAAAACATGTGAGAAACGTTGGAAATATATGTTTTCTTTCATAAGCAAAAGCTAAAGGAATGGAGAATCTTTGTGGATTTTAAATTACCACAATGTGAGAAGCTCGGAATTAGAGCCAAGTCTGCAGACTCCTTATGACCTAACCTCAAAATTCTTATTTTTAATTTTTTGGCATTCAGAATTTAATTTCAGAATTTAATTCTAGACAGTTGCAAAATCATGGCTTACAGAGCGAGGCTGACATAAACATCGTATATCTCAGAGGATTCTTTGATACTAAACCTGAAATTTTAAAAGCTAGTTTAGTTATAATTGAGGGAAGGGGCTCTTACTGTGTTGTGTTTGCAGTGTGGTTTGATTGATTCTTTTTTCCTGACAGAAACAGATACTGCTATTATAGTCTACAGTTTCAATGGAAAAAAAAAAAAAAAGGGAGAGACTGAAAAGCATGCAGGGAGCATCGTTTTGGTGTTTCACTAATGAAAGTCAAAGATGATGTTACCGGTCAGCAGTGGGCATCTAATGGACAGTTTGCTTACTGACAAAAGCCGTAAGGGAGGCAGGCTACAAATTAGAAATTAAATCACCAGAAGTGATCTCTTCCTGTAAGGTACAGCTTTTAGTTTGATTTTTAATACAAATTCCTTGCAGAAAAAACAGGAGCTCTGTTTTTCTCAAAACTTATAATGGACAGGCTTTTCTCCATGTTTTCCTTATGAGCCACATAGCTTCAGCTATAGGGGATGTTTCTCAGAGGCCCCTTCTTGTAACGTGCTCACTTTTAGAACATGAGATCTGTATATTTCTGACAGAACTGTTGCTAATTGTACACGTGGTGGTACAGCAAAGGAACCAACAGAGATTCCTTGTGTCTATCAGAAAGGCAGCAACCAGAAATGGCCCCAAAGCAGTTTAGGTAATATGCTTCCAATTGTAATCATTCCTCAGAACCATCAACACTGTGTTGATGTTAGGCAGCCAATCTGTTTCCATCTTCTGGAGTGTTGCAGGACTGGGTGTGCATCTCTTATATGGGAGGAGGAAGAGACAGGTGTCAGGAAGGGGCAGACTGCAGATGCAGAGCCCTTTGGTTATCTGCAGCCCCTTTTCTCCTGCCACGATTGAAAGTCCTAGTCAGAGTGTGGACTACCTGTCAAGTGCATTGGAATAGCAATTTACATGTGCATCTTGAATAACCTCATTCAGGAAATGGTGGTGCTCCTGTGAGGCTGAAAGCATTCTGGTGATCCTGCTGTTCTCTCAGTGTTTGCATCTAACCAACACACTGTTTAGAATTGAAAATTATTGGCAAGGACAACACTGAATCATGTTTCCTAGCTGGCAATCTTGCAGGCAGGGCAGAGAAGTAGGATTTTTGAGGGTTTTGTGCTCATGGGATGATATTTAAAAAATAAACTTGTGATGAATTGTTTTATCTTGTTTTGCGTTGAAATGCATTTGAAGATTACATAATCTTGCAGGATTGGATCATTAATCTTTATTGCTACGTTTCTTCTTTTATGAGCTTGAATAGCATCTATATCGCTGAAGCAAACAGAGTGAATTTGTCTGCCTGCTTGCTTTTATATTCTTAGCATAATAAATTCTAAGCCAGCAGAAGATACCACAATGGTCGATGTTATTCAGAGCTGCAAAGCTGTTATTGTAGCAAATATGTGAAATTGTTTAGTTTGTACAGAGAGATGTTGTGCTTACAGAATAGAAAAGTGCATGCATTTGGTATGTTTTGTGATCTCAGGTAATTTTTTTCCCCCTAATGCATAGTTGAAGTTTACTTGAAATTACTAAAGGTAGATTTCTTTCCTAGATTCTCTGGGGAAATTAATTCTTACTGCTTTTCATGAATGTAAAAAAATTACTGAAGGCTTTCTGTGGAATTATAAAGCCTGCACTACACTTGCTTGCTGCGTGCAGTACTAACAGTCATTACCCAATGAGCACTAGGTTGGCATTGAAAGTCTCTAAATATTGTATTAAATGCAGATGTTAATTTAATTCCAAAATCAATAAAAGTTTCTGGAAATTTGGACTCTATGAGGGTGACAAATTTTGGTGGATTATTTCCTTCTCTAATTGCCTGGATGCCTTTTTTAATGATTTTCTTTATTTTAACATTTGGATATAAGAAGGAGTGTAATAGTCGCATTGAGGTGTTTGGAAGGGACAGAGCTGTATTGGAGTGAAAGGCCACAAAAGGATTGAAGGGATTGGAGTGTCTGTAACACGGGGATTGTCTCAAAGAGCTGAGGTTTAGCCTAGAGGAGAGGAGGCTCAGAGGAACCTCATCACTGTGTATAAATGCCTGACAGAAAACAGTAAAGAAGATGGAGCCAGGCTCTTCTCAGTAATGCCGAGTGACATGACAAGAGGCAGTGGGCACAAACTGAAACACAGGAAATTCCATTTAAACATAAAAAATTTTCTCTCTGTGTGTCCAAACTCTGGAAAAGGTTGTCAGGCCATTGTGGGCTTTCTATTTGTGAGATACTCAAAACACGACTGGAAAGGCTTGGAGCAACATAACTTGGTCTAGGTGATCTTCGGATATCTTTTTGTCCTCCATTGATTCTATCATTTATTGGCCAAAGTTCTTCTGATTTGCTTTCTGCAGAACTGAGCTTTAAAATCTTCAAACATGTGATCTTTCTTAGACCACCTAGAAAGATTCTAGGAGGAATGGAGCAGCACTGGAACTCAGTTCGCTCAGAGAGACTGTAGTCTTCATACTTTCAGCTTTCTCGACCATGATGGATCAAAACCAAGGCTGTCCTGCTTTAATGCTGGTAATAATCTCCACATGAACGGGAGCTTGGCCTAGATGAGCTCCCGTGGTCCTTCCAAAGAAATGTCTCTGTGATTCTGTGTTTCCCTGTGGATTTTAGATCCATGTGTTCATCAAACATGAGGTAAAATGAGTAAGGATTCTTGCTAATTGCTGTGAATGGGTTCAGAATGATGAAGTGATCCAAGGAAATTAACCTCCTGTAGCTGCAGTACTTTGAGGGGCTGTCATTACCTGTCATTACCTTCTATCCCTGTGCCTGGAATTTCTGCAGCTGAGGATTCCTGCCACTGTACACGTACAAAGAACAACTTTGTTGTATCAGGGGGTATCATAACATGGAGACAGTGCAGCAAAAGAAGATTCTGGTTAAAAGAAGCCTGAATTTACATGAGTGCTTGCAGGCCAACAGTGCAAAGTGTGTAGTCAGCACGTATAAAATGACGTCTGGATTAGTAACTATTTTTCATTTGTAGAACTGGTGGAACTTTATGCAACAAAAATACTGAGTTCCACTGCTCTCTCTTTTCCTCAGCTGTAACATGGAGAAGTTGTCTTTGGGGTAAGGTTCATTTACCTCTGTGCTGATCCATTTTCATGATTCTCCACGGTGAATGAACTGTAATGAGTAATCAAATCCCTTCATGTTAGCTGCTAACTTGTTTTTGCTGTAGCTAGTGTCACATTGAATATATCATGGGATAATGATACATTTCATGGCTTTTCTTATCTCTGAAAAGTTATAGCATGTGGGCCTCTTTTGCTTGTTTTTGATGCTGGTTATCATGGAAGATTGTCCTCGCTCCTCTGTTCTGTATCTTTTCCTCACTTAGAAAATGGGTGGGAGGTGGGGGAAGGCAGGAGGAATGAGGCAACGCTAAAAATTATGTTGCAGCACATCATCTTCTGGAATGGTGGATGGCTTCAGGTTGCATGCATTTTAGGATTCTGTGTTTTCAGAAGCTGACATAAAACCATGGAGCCGATGAAATGATAATTACTTCACTGAGTGACCCAGTGGGTAGTTACGCACACACTTGCAAGCTGGTCTAAATTAACTTGATTTATTGTAGTTAATGTATCATATTAGTACATATGATTTTGAAGTGAAAGACTGAAAAAATGTTTTTCACATTTACAACTAATTATAGTTATGCCTACTTTAGTTTCAGACAAGTACCATCAGTGGCTTGATTGAAATCTTGAAAAACATGGTTTGTATGTCTTGGCACGTGTTGCTCTAAATATAGCATATAATTCTGTTTTCTGTATGATATGTAATAGAAGTAACAGTTGCTAAAATACATTTGAAATGTCATAAGTTATGTAGAATTCTGTCAGGTTATGTAAAGTCAAGACTTACTCTCCCCAATAATTAAAAGTATTTAGGAATTACTTGTCTTCTTGTCTCAATAAACAAAAGAGGGATCATAATGAATCATTCAGTACAATAAAAATGAATATATAAATAACTTTGTTAAATGCAGCTTTACGCAGTTTACATTGTGCCCAATATTTGTTAATCTTAAGGTTTTGAGCCTAGTTTAAACAGATAGAAAGGTTAGAGGTACAGGCTAGAGGTATTAACTGAATTTATTATTAACAAACCCAAATCAATGGATTATAAGGATATGTACAAAGGGAAATTAAATAATTTTATATCACATTTATCGTTCTCAAGACAGATGAACAGAAGCTGTTGGAATAAAAACAAAGGAAATGACCGCCCAAAACAAACCACCAAAAAACACCACCAAGAAATGATACCCTTCTTTCCATTTTCTGTCCCCAGCAAAGGTGTTTCTGAAACGTCTCATTCTAATAATGGGTTACATAACTCTAAAAAATGAAAATGAAAAACCATCATCCCAAACTGTTGTTTGAACAGATTGTAAAAACATTCTCTCCCTTTTAATAATATTAAGTGAAATACTTCAATACTGGTTTGGCATCATCAGGGGCCATAAGGAAGCTAAACTTACCAGCTGCTTGGAAGAACAGTTTATGCTCCAGTAAAAGTGGTTTCACTTTCATCTTTATTAAATATAGTAATGGAGGAGTCAGAAAATGAAATTCATTTTTAAATCAGTGTTGTTTGACTTCTTTTGAAAATCAACAAAGTAGTTGAAGACCTGAAGTGGGCAAAATTACATGTACAAGGAAACTATTGTTTTGTGTTGCACAAAGCACTTTTTTATATGCAATGGTAGGATTGGAAGGCAGAAGAAGGGTAGGATGTATATTCTTCAGCACACAAAATGTGAATAGTTGTAGGTAATTTACCTGCAATCCTGGAGGGGATTCTAAATTGTTTCTAAACAGACACTAATACAGAAACTAAGAATTTTTATGGTGCCGCTATACTGACAATGGTGTAGGTTTGTAAGGAGAGGTAATCCACTGTTGGGAAAGCTGAACTCCTGCCTAGTCCAAAGGCAGTAGTTGTATTTCTGATTTTTATACTCACAGAAGAGTAGAAATAAAACCCATACTGTTCAGCCTGAGTGACTTTTTTAATTCTAGATGAATGGCTGGATTTTTCATTGATTGAAATTCCTTAGAGAAGCATGATGATTTGAAATACATAGATTTTGTCTTTCTGTACAGAGGTGTTTTATTTGTGGGTTGGTTTGGCTTTTCTTTCAGTTCTGATTTTCAATTTACTATGCTTAAAGATTGGAAAAAGGAGACATGAGCAGCTGAGAGCTATGCATAGTAGGAAGAATAGGAAGATGGCGTTGTTCCCTGTAATAAATACCCACGGTGAGGCTGGGACCACTGGTGGAAATGGTTTTGTTTGATCTTACTTCTAGGGCTTTAATAAAGTTATGTGTTATGCACTGAAATGTACAGACTCACTGAGGTAGAAAGTACAGATGGTGCTTCAGCACCTTCCTAACCCCCGTGCAGTATTTTAGTGGAGAAAAAAAATGGGATCCTTAGCCAGATATTTTGAGAGATTGTGACTATTTTTCTGCAAAAACCTTAAAATTGCGGGAAGAAGGGTTCTGCACAACAAATAGTGATGTTAAGAAGCTACTTTTGGAGGAGAAAAAACCCCAAACAACAGACAAACAAACAAAACTAAATAGGAAAAAAAAACCAAATAAACAACAAAATCAAAATCCCAAACAATCTCCACTCCCCCCTACCCCCCAAAGTGCATGAAACAAAACAAAACAAAAACAACTATCTATGGAGGCTTGTGATAATTGTGATAAAATACAGCAAAATTACAGAGTAGTCATCCTTCAGGTAGAAGGTAAAAATTAGAGTGAGAACTAGTGCTACCTAGGAACTCAGGATCCCTGAGTACAATCTTCCCACCCCCATTTTTTTAACACCAAAACAAAACTCATTGTCATTAATGTCTTGTATACACAAAACATAGACTATTAATTACAGGATTGATTAATTTTTAAAATTTCATCTGTCTTTAATGTGTTTACGTCCATTTGGCTTTTGGTCCCATTACTACAAATTATTTTGATAGAGTAGAACTCCAAAAACATTCCTTTTTAGATGACTTTGTAGGATTGGGATTTCCACAGGATAGGAATCTGTGAGCTCTTATTTCTCATTGAGAGGCCTTTTTTCAGACATTGTAATAGAGCATGGGATTTTATTTTAATATGATATTTGGGATCTCACATCATATAAATTTTCTTTATGTTTAAGTAATACCTGTGTTGGCTTTTTGAAGTTTTCAGCTCTCCTTTGCTAAAAGGAGAGCAGGAAGAAAAAGGTAATTAATTTTCTATAAAGGTGCCAAAAGCAAACTTCAGCATTTATTCTCTGGAATGCATATTTCATATTTTGGGGTGACATGGTAAATGTATCATATTTCATAGAGTGGATCTTAAAAAGATGTACATTATAGATTTTTCTTTCCTGATTTTCATCACTATATTATGTCTAATAGAATTGAGCTGATAACCTCAATCTAAACCAGTGCATTACATAATAAGTTAAAAAAAGACATACAGCCTTCTCTCTTTCATTATTTATTTGTGTGGTATATTCTATGGCAAGCTTATTATTTCAATTGATTTTTCTTTAAAGTAGCAATTTAAAAAGCTGGTTTATATCTGCTAATTTAGCTGTCATGTTTGGAACTTTTTTTTTTAACAAAAACCTTGTATATATCCTTGGCTTTTTAAAAAAACCAGTGTGACTGTTTTACTTGTTTTTACTCTGGCTGCTTAGCATGATCACAGTAATCACACTAAGAATTCTGTGCATATTTATGACTACAGTTCTGGTGTCTGTGTCTGTTTTAAAAATTTTGTTTAGCAGAATTGGTACCTAGGTTGTAAAGCAGTCCATTAACCTACCCTTCAAGTTATGCTGGTAAATACTACTGTATTAGAAATATGTTAGACAAGCATGAGTATCAGCAACAGAAGAGAGTAAGTGGAGTGTGACTGATGCTGCTGCCTTCTACTGATGGGAACAACTTTAAGAGGAAAGGAAATACTACTTTTCTAAAGTCTGTTCATTTCAGGAAGGCTTCAAAATGGTAGGGTTTATTTGCCTTACAAATTCTAATCTTTGTTTGCTTTTAAGATTATGTAACTGCAACTCAATTCTTTAGACTTGACCTGTAATTATTTTTTATCATGGTAGCATCACCCAAGGAAAGGGTGAAATGGCCTTTTATAATTGTGAACCTTTTTTCTGTTGGTGCATTTGTTTATAGTCAACTAATGAAGGTAGGTGACTGTGATCTTTCTCTGTCAGTGTTCAGAATCCACATTTTAAGATGCAGTTTCCTGAGTTATTTTGTTGTAGTGTTGGTTGGGGGTTTTTGATGTTAAGTAGACCACTAGCAATGGAAACCACAGTCTAAAACCTCAGCTCTGTGTTGGGTTAAGTACAACTCAAGGGACAGTACTCAAGAAGGTACTGTAAGGTGTATGTACCATTAATTGTGAGTCCCTGTTCTTGAAAGTACTCCTTCCAATGGAGTCAGGATGAAGAGTGCCGTGCAAAATCAAGAGAGAGATACATTTTTTGTGTTGGAAAAAATCATTATCATTGCTAGTTCACTATGTGTTCTGGTCTTGATATTATATAATACCGTAATAATTCTGTTATTAGTTGATAGTGAGAAGTATATAATCAAGTCCAGAATTTATGCAAAACTGTTTCCAAATACATATGTTGCCCAGGATTGTTTCTGGAATGGTTTGATTAGAAATTCTGAGCTTGTTTTAAATAAAGATAAATTAATCCAATTTAAGATATTTCATTGTAATAAAGATAGCACTTCTTGTGCATGAGATCTAGGCATGAGATCATCCTGTGTTCTCAGTTGTTCAAACATATGACCAAGTGCTGCTTCTGTAGCCTTAAAATAAGTTTAGGCCTTAAGAACAAAAAAGTTCTTTGGCAAACTCTGTCCCTTGGACCTTGCTTCTAGGAGGGATCATCTTCATAATGTCCATTGTCTTTCCTCCTCAGAGTCAGCTGGTGTTTCTGTGTCAGAACTATTTGGAAAGCTGCTTGGCAGAAAGCTCCTAGCATGTTTGTGGAAGGAGTAGCTTCCTAGACAAAAGTTAACTTTATCTGTAGAAAAGATAAGATGCAAACTTGCTGATCAGATGCAAACTTTTATTCCTTTTTCATGAATCTTGTAGATATAGAGAGAATACTGAAGAAAGATTGGTTGAAATGTGCATTGCACACTGCTGTTTTCACTGCTAATGCAGTTTAAAGTTATTAAAGAGACTGCATTTTTAAAGTGCTTGGAAAGAACTTTCAGATTTTTTCAGGCTAGAGGATTAAGGCAGATTTATTTTCACAGGGTATGCCTGCACAAGTCACAAATGAAAAATATTTTCTCCGTGCCTTGATCTATACTTGGTTGGTGGTTTGTTTGGGTTTTTGTTTCAAATCTAGTACTACCACTGAGAAATGGTCTTAACAGATGGAGTGATAAAAGTGAATTATGGAAGCAAAATGTATGGAATTACCAGCAAAGTGTATTGGCATTCACCTGTAAAAAAACCTAAATACTAACAGAACTGAACTGAACTTTGGGAAGTGAAGTGAATAACATTTTAGGATTGCTTGTTTTGGGTGTCTGGTCTTGTTTGGTTTTTGTTTGTTTGCTTGTTTGTTTGCTTAGTTTATTTTATAATAATTCAAATGTAGACAAAGCTCTACAATTCTGGAAGAGTGTGAGTGGCAGAAAACTGACCACAAGATTCTCAAACCTATCTTGTATATTAATGGCTTCAATTCACAAGCATACCCCTGTGTTGTGACAGGCAATCTTTTCTTGTGTGTGTGTGTCTGTGTGTGTACACTTGCATTTCTGTGAGTATATATATTCTTGTTGTAGAACTGGAGAATGCCCTGTAGTTGTAACAGTACAGCTTTTATTATCCTGCATTGTTTTGTCTTCATTAGCTTTAAAAATTCATTTATGGTGGGAAGTTGCTTTTCCTGTGATAGTAAGCGCCATATGTTTCCCTTCATGAGGAGAAAGAGGTGGTAGAAATCTCTTTATATACAGTTCTACATAGAGTATATGTACAACCTTGACTTAAGGTACAGGTAAGCACAGAAATTGTCAGAAGTCTTGAAAGCATACAATTTTGTTGAGATATGCCTTGCTGTGGGATAATCCACTAGGGCAGGGGAGATTAGAGAGTAACTGTATTAAAAATAAATGCAACTTTAACATTTTAAAAACTGATTGAGCATGAGTATGTAATAGTCTTTATGTTCATCATATGTTAAAAAAGTGTTTAGGAAAGTATTTAAGAAAGTATGGTGCTAAATAAATGATTATTGAAATTATTATTGAATTATTATTGAATTATTCTTATTTCCTGTCATCACTGCATTACACATAAAATTAATTATCACGACAAATGACAGTTTTTGAGGTGATAGATTTATGTTTTTTACTGGGAATGTTTTCTGGACTAGAAAATAACTTTCCATACAGTGCATTATTTTTCTAGTTGTTGATGTAGACTAACATTATTGTTAGGGAAAAAAATAATTACTAATGTTAGTAAGAATACATGTAAAATATCCAACTTAATTATATTAACAGAACCAAAGGGTGAATTTCCAGAAAATCAGATATGTGAAGTGCTGCTTCAGAGCTGTGCAGAGCCAAGCCAAAATGGAGGAAAAAAACTCATATTCTGTCTATGAAGCTGGGTACTAGTAAGAACAAGGAAGGCATGTATTCCACACAGCTCTTCTACTCTTAAATACCTTCCCAGCTTTGATTTTGCGTGGGAGTCAGATTTCCAAAGTCAAGAGAGTGATCTGAACAACTGAAAAATCTGAAAAATCTAATTAGCTGTCACTAGTGTCTAAAAGTTTCTGGTAAAAACTTCCATAATCTTTGAAAACTGTGCCAATTCCAGGCCTGGAGATAGAGCCATCATCATGCTTAGGTGTCCAGCTTCCAGCAAAGGCAGTTTAGAAATCATGGCTGGACATCTGTCTACTTCACTCTTCTAGGAATATGAACCAGGAGGAATTAAGTGAGCACGTTTGATGCAAGGAGACAGTATGGTGTTAAGCCCAAACCACAGCTCGTCTTTCTTTGTCCAGTTTCAGAACCAATGCCTTTATCCAGGTGTTTAAGACAGGATGCTGGGTGTTGTGAATACTATTTCTCTATACCTAAAGCTGTACATACAGTGTCTAGACAATTAAGGTACCAACTGGAACCTGTGAGTTCGATCTCCAGAACAAGCCAGCTTCCTTCTTGTGCTACATCCTTTAGTGCAGGCCTTTTTATTTTGTACATGACTCTTGGATACACTTTAACAAGAGCAGTTAAAAACTGGTACAGTTAATGCAGTGAGATACTTAGGGCACATTTGTTATTTTTGATAGTTCTGTACATAGAGAATAAAGTAGTCCATTTTTCAGTTATATAAAAAATTTATATAAACATTCTGAAAGCAGCCCTATCTTTGATTCTAATGAGTATATCTTCAATGGAAAAGAAACACAAGCTAAGTTAAAAACAACCTTTTTAATTAAAAAGTCTTCAGTGCACAGTATATTACAGTATGGGCAGTGTATGTGTTAAGAAAACTTTCCAGGTGCAATTTGCATGCATAGTCATACAGAACTGTGCTGCTTTTCATGTTGCTGTTAATGATATTCATTAATCTGTAGAATTACTTCGTTATCATCCATCAAAACTCTTTTTGTAACTTCTTGTCAAATACCTTTCTAAACAGGTACCAGAAATACTAATGCTAAAATTTGTGCCTCTGTTTTTCTGTATTATTTTCTTGTCTCCTGTTGTAAGTCTCTTGGAGATACCAGTCTTAATCAGTAGACGGAAAGTGAGAAGCTGTTGATGTTCTCACCTGTAGATGAGAAATTGAAAAACCTCATTAAATGGTGAAAGATTGAAGACTGAATTGATTAGGGTGAAATGTAATAGAAAGTGCAAATGTCAAAAGAAGCATGTTTACATTTATCCATAGAAGAGTGCATGAGAAAACCTGAGAAGCCCTGACTGACCTAGTCAATAATTGCCAAGCAAAAATGAATCTGAATTCTGTAAAAGGCAAATTCTTATTAGTCTGTATCAGATGAAGAATTTCTGAAATTGCTAGAAATTTAATAGTGCCATTTTACAAAACAGTGGAAAGATCTAATGTAAAAGTTTGTATTCAGAAATTATATATTATAATATCTTATTATTTATTGTAATAGATTATCATTATATATATTATTATATATTTTTGATTATATGAATGTAATACATGCAGCTAAGGAGTAGGATTTAATGTACACAAGTTTAAAGGAGCTGTGTAACCCCCCCCTCAATGTTAAGTACGTCAGAGGGTAAACACTGGAGGAAGAAGAGTTACTTAAGATAAATTATGGTTTTGACAAAGGAACAAGTATCCATAAGAGAGGGCCTGAATACACTTAGTTTGGAAATTGGAAGGAGTGTTTAACCATACAGAGTTTTGGGGTTCTGAAATAGCTTCCCACTAAAGCTTTATTGCCCTGCAGTAGATTCTTATGATGCGATTGGCCATATTGGACTTTCTTGCCTAAGTCTGGCTGTGTGTTGCTGGCAGAGCAAGAAACACGGGAAAATACCTAAAATTCAGAGAAAAGATTTGTTCGGGTAAAGGATTATACATAAACTATTTTCTGTAGGAGTAATCATACCTAATTTTCATAGGTTCAATGACTAAGTTGCAGGAAGGGTCTCTGTTATAGTAGCTCCCAAACTCACATTTTTTGCACACGGAAGCATTCCATGCATCTCAGCTTTCCAGGTATGGAGGCAGTTCATACCATAGATCCTTCTTGCCCTCTTGGAACCTTTTCCACTCTCTATTGAGAGGAGTAGGCAGGAGCTTCATGCAATATTTAAAGTGTGGAACAAGTGTAATTTTATAGAATTATATAGAAATTTTTTTCTGTTTGATACTCTTTTTCTTTCTTAATATTCCCTAATTTTTGTAATGCTTCTTGAATTTTCTAATTTGCTTTTTTAGTATGGCTAAGCACCAAACAGATCCTTTAATGGAATTATCTCTTCTGCTCCTTAGTGTTACTACTCAGAGCTTCTTGTTTTATATATGAAGCCAGGATTAGTTTCCCATATGTGTATCATTTTACATGAATCTAAATTGAATTTCACCGGCTGTTTTATTGCCTGGTCCCTCCGACTGATAAGCATTTTTGCTGGTCTTTAAGGCACTCCTCTTTACTATGTTTTAAAGTCGTAGTATGTACCATTAGTAGATTTTTTCACCTCTCTGAAGAACTGTCATCCCTTTCTCTTTCTCCCTTGCCATGTTACTTATGAATGTGTTAAACAGGCCAGTTCCCATCACAGCCCCCTTTGCAACTGACTTCCCTCCACTGTGAGAGCTGAGTCTGAACTCTGATCTTCTGGTTCCTTATTTTAATCAGTTATTTTTCCACAACCTTTGCTTTTATGTCTCAGCAGCTTACTTTGCTGAAAAAAACCTTCAGTTTTTGAGGAATTTTGTTTACAGCCTTTTTTGAAAGGTGAATAGGCTGCGTGAGCCGGATCACCCTTGTGCATGAGTGTAACCCCTGCGAAGAACTTCAGCTCCTGGGAGACTTCCCTTTACAGAAGATGTATTGGCTCTTCACTGATGGATTGTATTTAGTGAAATGTTCACTAGTTCTGTTCTTTACAATACATTCTATTATCAAATCTCATGCTTACCTAAATGTACTTCCCAGAATCTCCTTGTTACTCAAGCTTGGCCCTGCACTTGTCAGCTCCAGTGTTTAGGTACCAGAAAGTTGGCTGTTCCATTGTGTATTTCATTAGAACCCTTGCACGTATACCATGGAGCCTGGGTGATATGTTAATTTTTCTGTTTGTACCATAGCTTGTTCCGTCGTTACTTCCACTTTTAAACCTCTGCTTATTGATTTAATGATTTAGTTAATGTTTTAGTTGTTATTTTAGCAGTTTGCACTTTACCCTGTACCAGCATTTGCTTTATTAAGTGTGTTCTCTGGCACTGCACTTCTGATATTGTATCCCTCAGTAGTCTCTACTTCTGCCTAGAACAATTCAGTTGTTTTAGGAGCCCCTCCTGGCTTTTTGACAGCCATCCTCATTTTTACCTAACTCACTTTCTGAAAGTATTACTTCAGGAAGTAACTTTTCTGTTCCCAGGAGTCAGTACTGGGGCTAGTTCTGTTCAATATCTTTATTGAAGATCTGGACAAGGCTCTCTCAAGTCAGTTTGCAGATGACACCGACTTGGGCACGAGGGTTGATCTGCTGGAAAGAAGGCTCTACAGCAGCATCTGGACAAGGTGGATGTAGAGGCTGAGGCCAATTGTAGGAGGTTCAACAAGGTCCTGCCTTTGGGTCACAGCACTACAGGCTGGGGCAGAGCAGCTGGAAGTCTGCCCAGTGGAAGAGGACCTCGGGGTGCTGGTCAGCAGGGGATGAACATGAGCCAGCTGTGCCCAGGTGACCAGCCTGGCCCGTATCAGGAATAGTGTGGCCAGAAGGACCAGGGCAGTGGCTGTCTGCCTGTCTTCAGCACTGGAGAGGTGACGTGCCAATGGTTGCTTGTTTTGCCTTGCTAACCATGCAACAACTTCTGATCTGAAAGACCTAAAAAATGTCATATTTGATTTGATTTTTCCATCTACATAATTGTTGAATGCAATTGAACGCTCTGCTGTTGCTACATCTCTGATGTCTGTTAGCAAATGATGCTTCTGTTATAATTGGTGTCACTATCAAGGTTGACAGGTAGCAGTATGCAGCAAAACCTTTTATTCCTGTCTAAAATTTCAATCCAGCTTGTTTGCTAGTCACTGAAGTGCTAGTTTGTTACTTAGATTTGATTTTAAACTCTCTATTGCATAATTCTATTATCACTGTATATTTTTTGTTCCCATGCTTCCTTCCACAAAGTTGCCAATATGCCTCGTATATTAATGATTTTATTTAGGACAAGAAATTGTTGTAAAATGGTCCATTGAATTTTCAATTCCTGTTCTAATGCTGAAAGTATAAATAATGTATTTGGAATTATTAATGCATCCATAAATATTGAAACATAGGCATTAATAATTTGATAAAATTAAGCATTTAAAACACATTTTGAAGTGTAATTGTATATAAAATGAAAGTTAGAAAACAAAAAAATGGCAAGGAGAAGTACAGAATTATATGTCTTCAGTGCTGTGCAATGGAATATGAGCTGTATAGTACATGCTGTTAATGTAGAAACACTGGTAATGTAGAAATATGCAAATGTGTACTTTTTCCAGCTCTTCTGTTGAAAGCCCAGAATAGTAAAATGGAACAAATAGCTAAATAGATCAGCCAGAATAGTAACATTAGGATAATATACTTGACAGAATGTTTTTGTTTTAAATGTATATCCCTGTCATTATAAGGGGAATTTTTTTGTTGTTCCAAAAAAGGAAATGGCATTTTACCTTAATTAGGGAAAAAACGAAAAAACAACCAAGTCACATAAAATGCATTTACTCCTTCTGATCTCCAGTATTAAGTGAGTCCAGTGCCAGTAGGTCAGGATTCCACAGTTATTTGAGATTTGACCTCTAAAACTAAATGAGATTTTCAGGGCAGGAGTTGTGTAATATCCCATGTAGCAGTAAATAGCATCTCAACATGATACTGCAGTAAAAATAATAATAAGCACAAAAAGAGAACCTTCACAATTTTCAGCATTGCTTCTTTACCCTTTTCTCTGTGTGCTCTACTAGGAGAACTTGCTCAAATAATTCGGCCTTCTTTGGATTAATTTTATCCCGTTTTAACACCCTGGACACTTTAGAATTATCCTAGAAGGATTTGTAGAGTGTGGTCTCTACCTATACAGACTTAGTGCGTGGTGTTTTGAACCAGTTAGCCCATTCATGAACTAGGGATGCCTTGTGAAAGTTCTTTAATCCATGCCTCAGAAGACTTTTCAGCTGATCTGTGGAATTTACTGAATACTTAAGATTAACCATCCTCATTTCAGTGAACAAGCTCCGGGAAGCTTGTAGTTTAGATAATGAGAATAGCATAAGTACTCTCTGTGTTCCCTCCTCCACCCACTAAGTTCTTTGTTTGAAATCCAGCCAGTTCTTCTGAACTTTATGATAAAGTCCTCCCCTTTCCTTTATATTTTTGTATTGTCACTTTTTAATTGTCTTGTTTTATACATAGTTCCAGTAACGCATGAGGAAATCTGTAGTACAGAGGAGCAAGCAGTAACTTCATGCTTGATTTGTGTAGCATCTCTAATGAGTGTCTTAATACTAAAACAAGTATCAGGCTTTCTTTAACACATAGGATGCACCAAGCCAAAGATGATAATTTAAAACTTGTTGACCACTGAATATAATGTTAACTTCCTCTTTTCAATAGGAAAATGTGAGCGAATAATCCAGTAGCATTACCAGTTAAGAGTTCAGTTTCTCTGTGTACAATATTTGTAACAATCGGATTTGTCTCAGATAGTAGATATTTACTGTCAGCTCAGTAAATCAGCAGACACCACTGACAGCTTAAGCTAAATTTGCCAGACCATGTGTGATTGAAGCTTTGAGTCAGGCACAAAACCAAGGCACATTTTCCTGGGGGTTAGATTGTTTCCCTAGATGGGCTATTTTTGTTGTGATAACTCTCCTCCCACCCACCACACCTCCATCTTTTCTCCTATGTTCTCCCAGTATTTTTTATTTGTGGCAATAATATTTATTCACAGGTATAATGAAATATACTTGTTCTCAAGTATGCAGATGACCTGTAGTTTTTGTGAAATGCTGCAACAACTTTCTTTGGGAGAGTTTGGCAGACTTCTTGAGAGACCTGTGGATGTTTCTAAGGATGGGTTAATGGAGCATTAGCAGCAATAACTTGAGTTTTTGGGGTTTTTATTTTTAGTGGAAGAATGGACTGTAGATGACCTGCAACTTTCCCTTTTATTCAGGTCTATGATTCTTTGAGTCTTTTAAGGCTCTCACAGGAGCACTCATGATTTGCTCATTGTAGGTTCTTGCAGTCTCCTGAGCTTCTGAATGTGTTCAACACAGAGACAGATCTTGCTGAGTGACCTCTGCAGGGTAGCAGGCTGAAGGGAGGAGTGGCAGAAGTTGCCTTTGCTGCTGGCTCTTTTTCCCTCAGAAAGTCTGGAGGTGTTAGGAAAGCAAACAGGGATTCAAAATGTGCTCTGTTGAACATGGCCGATGAAAGAGTTCGACTGTCAAGTTGGGGACTCTCCAAAGTGACTCAAACCAGCAAGAAATTCTGCCAGCTGTGTCTAGGTGATTCTTCTTTGAGAAGTCTTGGCAGAGCTCCCTGTGGGTTTTTTGCACAAAAGTGCAAAGTGGAGTGACTTCGTATTGAAGGAAATGTGAGGGCTTCCTGAAGTGAAGGTGGAGTGTCTGGGTAACAGTGCTTTCATGTCGAGGAGCTCACCTTGTGGAGCTGTTTCAGCAGGCTTCATGCCCTTTGTATGATGTCCAGGGATGCCCACCTTCACATGGTCAGTACTATTTCAGTGATCTTGACCAGAAGCTGAAAGGAGATTTTTTAGAATCGGTGTTCTCATCTGCAGTTATTTTTAGAAAAACAGGTGACCTTCAACAAAGTTGGAAGTAGCAGTGAAGAAACTGAGGCCCCTTGAAGACAAAAAAATATCAGCCCCATGCAGACTTCTCAGAAGTGTGGGAGCTTTTTTTCTGCCCATTCAATATTGGCTATTAGAAATTTCTAAAAAAACGGTGGTGATTGAAAACTATTTAAATGAAACATTCTCATAGTGAAATTATCTACTTTTGTAGTGAGAAAAGCTTGTTCCTAAAGCTTTTTTTTCGGTTTAACTGTTACTGTTGTTATGTTGACAGGTCTACAAGGAACAAGAATCTCCTCAACAGTTTTGCTCCAGGTGTTGCATAATCATTTGTTATTTGGTTTAATTAGGTGACAAGGTGCTACTCTTTCTTCAGTAAGCAGTAATATTTTTGAGTGATATCAGTTGTGGGGAATAATTATGGCCAGGTAAACTTGAGCCTTCATTAAGAATGACTGTATGACTACAAGGGCTGGACAATTACTTTAATCCTTTTTATTTATGGACAAGGTTGTCCAAATATTTACAATTTTACAATGATAATTTAATGGTATAAGTGCAAAGTCTTGTACAAGGTCACTGTACAAGACTTTTCTCTTATATTAACAAAATATTTTCCCTGTAGTGATACCTGATATAAACTGGTATTGAAAGAAAATGCTTTAAATTTGTGATGTAGCTTAAATTGTAAAACAAAGGAGTTGTCTTCTTTCTGTTGGTTGTTTTACTTGGTGGTTTTGGTTTGGTTTGGGTTTTTTGGGGTTTTTATTTTTGGTTGGTTGGTGGTTTGCGGTTTTGTTTTGGTTTTTTTTTTTTTTAGTTTTGGGGTTTTTTTGGTTAGTTTTTTCTGATTAGTTCTTTAAAGGAAAGTAGATTCAGTGTATGATCAAGCTATAAATTTTGAAACCTCCTTTCTCGTTGCTCTAATACTCACATTTCTGTGCCACTCTCTCCCTCTGGCTTATATACGTTGGAATGATCATCTCAACACTCACAGAATAACTCCAAGCACGTAGGAGTTGTCATGCAAGATCAATCCTAGTTCATCTAAACATGTACATGGCAATGATCATCTGAGTTCTTATAGAACTCCCAGCATGTAGGAGTTGCCATGTGAGTTAAATATGAATTAGCAACGCTGGTAATTTTGTTAGCCTTTTTAGTCCAGGTTCAGCAGTGAGGTCTGGTAGTATTGTTCACCACAGGAGAATCTAGGTCCTTGGGAAGACTACCAGACTGAGGTTATGGCTTATAAAAACAGGTAAAGTCGCTGTGGTTTTTCAGAAATGTGCAGAAATTGTTTTATGGCAGTCCAAGTTGGGTTTTCTTTTTTAAACCTTGTCTTTGGGACCTTTCATTGCATCTATATATGAATATAAAACTGTGTTCTCTTAGTGAACAAACATCAGCATCAGTTTTGTCACCAATGTGGTGTTCTTTTCTGCTTGCTGATGCAGAGCATCTCCAGACTATTAGTAGGAACTCATTATCTACTCCATTGTGTGCATAGCCATGTCTCTTGTAGCATTGATCTGCAAGTAACATAACTGGTATTTGGTGGCTGCTTTAGTTTGTACTTGTTGCATTCAGAAGCATTAATTTATTTCAAATTGCATTAAAGGTAGTATTTCTATTTTTGAGCAAGCTTTTTACTTTCCTACTTGGTTATTTTCTGGTCTTTTGGTAAAGGTTTCGATTGAAGATCTTGCAGAATAATCCAGGCTGACTATTATTGTTTGATAGCATCTGTCATTGTGCTATATAGGGTAAGGCAAGGATTTTATTTACAATATTTATTTATAACATTTATTGTTATAAAATAAAAATTATTGTGAAAAATGAAAATTTAACTTTTTTATTATTTCAAATTTGTTGCTAAGAATTTTAGTGGTGTAAAAATATTACTACCATTGAAATCAGGATTTTACTACATAGGAATATTATTTTTATTAATTAATTTTGCTAGTTTTGCTTATAAAAAGACTATCTGAATTTGTTAGATGAATATTCCCATGAAGTTTTGTGTGTATTACAGAATCATTTTTGGTTCAAAATCAAAGATTTAAGATCATGTAGTCCAATCAACAGCCTTACACTGCCAAGGCCATCACTAAACCATGTCCCCCAGTGCCACATCTACATGTCTTTTAAACATCTCCGAGCCGACATCCTCTTCCCATACACTAAGTGGCTCAGGTATTCTGTGCCATGTAACAGCCCATCCTTAATGCTGAATCCCATGTTAAATTCCACGTCCATTCTTTTTCTGGGATGTCTTCAGATTGTGTGGGCTCCTGGCTGGTGTTTTCATGTGCTAATTCCAGACTTCTGGACAGTTTTCTCATCTGTAAGTTAATAAAATAACCTGAATCAATATCCAAAGAACACCTCCTGACTTAAAGCAAAGTTCACATGTTAATCAAAATATTCTGGACTTCCTTGACTACACAACTTGTTTTTCCCTCAGAGAAGCATAGTTTCCTGATTTTAGTGAACTTAAATTCAGTTATAATATGTTTCAGTTATGTAAAACAGGAAACATAATAAAGCATAAATGTACATTTGGAGAGATAGAATTTTTTAAGGAAAGTGGTCAGTGAGGAACACTTCTAAAATGGGAAAAAATTAATATTAATTATTAATCTAGAATGGAATTGGCATATTGTCTCTTGTCATCTAAGGAGAGAATTGTACTTAAATTAATGTTAGGGTCAAGGTTGCAACTAGTTTTTAAGGTGGAGCTTGATTAGTTCATAAATAGGATTGTACAGCATTGTCTTTTGCATTACATAGGATTAGAATTGTGGTTTAAGCATGACATATCCTACACAAAATATATACATCACACATAGTAAAATCTGTTTATTTTCCAAGACTACTTAATGCTATGTTTATAAATATATTAAGCCCCTCCCTGCCTAATTGAGACTTTTAACTTAAGTCACCCACACATGCTTAGAGGTGCTTAATTTGTCTAGGTGTGTGGGTAGCCTCCTGAATTCTATATTATTCCCACGAGAAGCTTGAAAGTACGAGCTGGGGATTAGATCTATGACCAATTTCATCTCATCTGAGAGTGGTCATTACTGTCTCGGACTGAGAACATTTGGTTGGTAGTGCCATATTAGAACACTGAAAAATAGGGGAACAGCACTCAAGAGAGGTGATTTAAACCTGTGTCTTCCCCTTTTTAGGGGAGAAAGGGCTAACTAATAGAGGAAAAATGCCTTTCAAGTGACCTGGACCTTAAACTGTAAGGACACAATTTAAACTGTAAGGACACTGTAATATCTAATTTTCTAATCAGTAATTCTAGAAATGGTTTTACCTAATGAACATATATATATATATATGTGTGTGTGTGTGTATGTATGTATGTATGTATATAATTAAATATATATATATATATGTTTTAAGTGCATAATTATTTTCTGGAATTAAGATCCAGGAACTAAAGTCTGCCACTTGCAGCTAATATCCCAGTTTCTGGATAAGATTTGACTTCTTTGTTTGCTTGCGTGGTTTGAAGTGCCTTCGCACAAAAGTGTTCTGTGGCTTAATGCTTTTGATTACTGCAGTAAGGGAGGCATGAATTCATTCCTCTTAGTCTTGTGTCCATCCTTTAATCAGTCTTTCCATCTCTTGAGCGAGTTCTTCAAACATTAGGCTGTTCTTAAGGAAGCAAGAATCATCCTACCTTTGGTGCCTGTGCTTCAAAGAGGGTAGACAGAGTTAAGCTGAAGTACATGGAAGCCTTTTTGATTCCCTGTTTGTTCCATATGTTCTTGGTCAAAAAAAAAAGAGAAAAAAGTGAATGAAATGGACGGCTCTTTTTAGGCACTTGTGATTTCTGGGCATTCTGTGGAAACTCCAGCATTGAGCTGGCTGTGGTGATTTCCAAGTGCTGTCCTCAGAGGCAGCTGAAGTGACTATGTTGATGTCTTCACAGACACGTCCATTTCCTCTTTTTTCCTATGCTTGAAACCAGTATTTTGATGACAGCAGCAATATTTGATGAGTAGCATTTTATACAGTTCTGGTCTAATACTGTGTCCTAAATTCTCTGAATTTCTACAGTTGGCATATCTTAATTGCAAAAGGAATTACTGAAATTATTGAGTTCTTACATTATCTACCTTTGAGGCATCTTTATTACTTGATAATTATATGTACTAGTTCAAAGTCTAACAATTCCAAGCTATCTTTTCAGAGCTCCCTGTAGAGACAGCTAAAGATAATCTCATTTCTACATCCCTATTCTTTCACTATCAACTCTCTGCTAAATATTTGTTAAGAGAGAAAGAGCCAACTTTATTAACTCCCTTACTAGATCTGCCCTTCCTCATGGCTGGCTGGGCTAATCTTTTTGCTGGATTGTTTCAAGAATAAAGAGATTTACCTTCTTTTCCTGTATGTGGTCCCCTGACTCCCTTGAAGGAGCCAACAGAGACCTGTGTTAAGTCAGTGTTTCCCTTATCATGGAAGGTGCTATGATTGTCACATGTAATGGGCCTGAAGATGTTTTCCCTGCAGAGTGAGAACGCCTTCTTTTCCCTGATAAACACGTACCTGGAGGTTTCTTCTCATAGTGACTTAACCTGTTGATGTCAAAAGCCATGAAAGTGGACCTTAACTGTCTCTCTGAAGTCTGATGTAACGTGAATGCACAACTAAAAACACTCTTCTGACCAGTGAAGTTCCCTTGAAAAGCTTCCAAATGGGACTAGTTTCTCTGTGCTTGAAACTGAGATGGCATCTCCAGTTTGCCGAAAATGCCATTTTCATTTGCATGGATTTTGTATTTCCAAGCCCAAATCATAAAGTACAAGGATGTGTGAATTTCAAAATGTTCTTCTTTCATGTTTGTGCCTTCAGTTGTTTAAGCTGGTGGCTTTAAATAATGATTGTTTGATGCATAGCGCAAAACCAACTTAAAAATCTTAAAAATCAAGTTTCTAAACCTGGAGTCAAGAAAAGGAGGTGAATGCAGTCTGTCTGATTCCTGTTTCATCTCAGTATTTTAAGTGACTGTCAAACTTAAGAGAAACTTCATAGGGAACAGATATTTGAAACGTTGTTGAGCTCCTGTACATATTGTTAAAATGTATGTCTTTGCAAATGTTGCAGACAATGGAAAGGTGACAGAGTTAGTTTACATGTAAATAGCTAGAGGAAACCAGAGAGGAAAGGCATTCTACAGATATCCCATTTACGGAAGCAGCTTTAGTTAAAGCTCACAATCAACCATGACAGGAAAGCCTTGAGAGGACTAGCTTTAATTAGTTCTAATCTTCACAAAAAATCCGTTTTCTCACCAATATTTATTCATTTAATGGCAAGAATATTTCTGAAACTCGGGCATGGACAGTGAAAATAAATGCTGGCTATAATTAACTTGAGTATTTAAATTTAGGGGAAAATACTTATGTAAATATGAGAACTTTAAATACTGCTTACAGAATTACAAAGAAATCTAATTTTGTCTGGAAAATAATTTTTTCCTTATGAGATATTTCAAGGTGTTAAAATTATGGCATGCAGAAACTGTGGAATATTAAAATTAATTTATTAAAATTCAGCACATTTTAAAACCCTCATGCATGTAATCCCTACTTGCTACATAAATTTGCTAAATGTATACTGATTCTTTTATATAATCTTTCATCGGTGTTATGACAGAAAGGCAAATAGCTCACATTTCTTCTTAATATTGGCATGACTAGTTTCCTTGATTTTGTGTAAAAATTTATTTATTCAGTGGAATTCATATAAATCAGGCTAATAGAAAAAAACTTCCTTTTCCAAGTTCTACATGTCATCTTGTGAAGAATCTCATTTAATTCCAGAATAGCTACTTAAAGGACCGGGAGTTTGAGAGTCTGGAACTCAGACCTCAACCTTCAAAGGACATCCAAACAAGAAACTTAACTGGGGGGGAAAAAAGAACTTGCAAGATTTATTTATGCAGTTGCAAATTTAGAGTAAGCAATAGCAACGAATTATGTCATAATTAAAAGTATTCACAGAATTTAAGATTATTTGTACTGGAGAGGGCCTCTAAAGATAATCTAGTTCCTCAATTTACCTGGGCTGTGTTTCTTGGAGCCACATCCAGCCTGCTATTGAACACTTCCAGAGATGGGGCATCCACAGCTTCTCTGGGCAACCTGTCTCAGAGCCTCATCACCCTCACAGTGAAGAATTTCCTCCTAATGTCTAATTTAAACATTAAATATCTATTTAACTATAACTCTTTCAGTTTAAAGCCATTCTCCCTTCTCCTGTCACTATGTGCTCTTGTAAAAAGTCCCTCTCCAGCTCTCTTGCAGTGCCCTTTAGGTACTGGAAGGTGGTGCAAGGTCTCCCTAGAGCTGTCTCTCCTCCAGAGAGAACAACCCCAGTTCTTCGCCTGTCTCCATAGGAGAGGTGCTCCAGCCCTCTGATCCACCTCTGTGGTCCTCATCTGGACCTCTCAAATTTTTTTTTCTGCTAAATAAGAACAGAAATTTATAACTTAGTAGAATTGCTAGCACAGAAAGAGTGTGACATCTATAAATACCTGAATGTTGCAAACAATGAGAAATAAGAATTAATGTCTGTAATCTGAAAGTATAGGCAAACAAAGCTCAGAGGGAAAGAGGGAGAATTGACACATTTTTGTAGTGTGATTATGACATTGGTTTTAAGATGCTACCCAAAAAATTACTGGATTTTTAAATTTTAAAATTTTAAATTATGATATTTGAGTGGAAAAATTATTGTCCCAAACAGCACTTCACTGCATAGAAAACAGGCACATCTGCGTCCTCCAGTCTTTACTTAGCAAGTTTTTAACTCACTTCAGTGGAGAGTTTTGGTGTTATACCAAGTGAAAGGTGTGATGATCGGTTTCTAGCCTGCCACAATATAAATCCTTATTGGAATAATATTTATTTTTTTATATTTTATATATTATAATAATTTAAACAGTTATTAAGTCATCATCAGTGATTATGGACTGGGGAATATTTAATAACATTTCAGTTAAAAAGTAAACAACTTCTCTGTAGATGTTAATACCTTTCTTCTGCAGCATGGCTCTTCAAATAGGTTAAGTAACAAATGGCAGTAGACAGGGAACAATGTTGTTTCTCTGCATTGACACTTTTTTCAACAAATCCTCTTCTCAGGAATTTCATTGTTCATGAGGCGGGGAAAATTCATCTACAAAGAAGCTCAGCTAGTAGTAATAAGATGATTATTACATCTTTGTATCCCTCTTGATCATTGGTATATCTTAATTCTTTCTTTAAAACTGCGAAAAAGAAAATCAAACCCAATAATCTGTCGTTTGTGGGTTTGGTATCTAAGCATAAAATGCATTTAGGCACTTGGTGTCATAGCATAAAGCGCAGGGAAGATTTAGTTCTTAAATACATGACTCCTTCGTGGCTCTTGCAGTGCTAGCATCACTTCTTCAAATCTCTAAGAACGTTTTGAGGCACGAAAAGCTGCGGACAGTCATTGTTGACCCCGGTTACTTAGTTTAGTAAGGCAGTACTAGTTAATGTAGTGTGTATCACTGCTGAATTGATACACAGCAACTGCGTAAGTAGCTCCTGCCTTGTGTGATGTTTCGTAGTCACAGCCCTCTGTACATTGGTCTGATTACCACTGTAGAGTCCCGACATCATTTATTATTTGATTAATATACAATTTCTTTCTCAGTCTCACCAGTAAGATCAACACAACACCCAGACTCTCTTATTCCCCTTCCTTCCTTTCCTCACCAGTGCACAGCAACTCATTTCTTTCATTTTTAGCACATCCTAGTTTAATATTTACCCGTTGTAGCTTGGTACCAAAGGAATAATTATTTCCTAATCGCTTTGCCTTCAGGGGGTTCTCCACTTGTGTCTGGGGAGAAAGGGCAGTTCGGTCAGCGGGGGGGAGCGTGTCTGCGTTTCCTTTGTGAGGACAGCCCTGTCGTTAGGGCAGGGCACTGTGTGCTGCATGCTAATGCCTCGGTGCCAGAGCCAGCCTGTTTGGAAGGGGCAGCGTGGGAGGTGTTGGCTGCGGCCAGCAGAGCCCCAGCCCGGGGCTGCCCCGGGGTGAGGAGCTCTGGAAGTGTCCGGACCGTGCCGATGGGGAGCGCAGCCGGGGCGGAGCGCCTCATCCCCCCGGCAGCCAGCCGGCTGCTCTGCTCAGCGGCCGGGGAGCGCCGGTACCCTCTCGTTGAATCTTTATGCGCTGCTGCCGCGAAGCACCGCCCGTTCAAAAGCAGGTTGTTGTGTCCGTGCGACGGAAGTATGTTGGCATTGATTTTTTTGTCTGCGTTTGGTGGGTTTTGTAAGATTGTTACGAAATTCACGTGTGCTTGTATAGGTCTTGTCCTGGATTAGCAAAGGACTGTGTAACAAAGGTAGCTGTTAATGTATGGAATACTTATTTTCAAGGAAAATCGTAGAAAATTTTCAAAGGTAGCATATGATGATAAGACAGACCTAAACCACAGTACAGAACTTTTAGTTCTGGTACTAAGGTTTTGATTTTAAATTAACACTGGATTAGTTATCTGTCTCTGTCAAGACTATAATAAAGAGCTTTTGTTGCAATCCATCATAGAGCTTTTGTGTTATACACTGTGCATAGAAACTGTTAAAGGAAGACTAGATTAATGCAGAGAGGGAAAATGTCATCAGATAAAACATAGGTCTCAAAAAGCAATTTCAAGTTCCATACTATGTTATGCATTAATACATTTTTGGCCTTCGGGGAAAAGAGGAAAACTTGTAATCAAAAATTAATTTAAGCATTCTTGGCTGTACCTAAATTAGAACCCAGGATACTTCAAAAATTGTTATTAATCAAATGACCTGACAGGAGCTCACTAGGAGAAAATTAATGAGTACAGGCTATTCTGAATAATATTTAGTAATGCTGATAAAAAATTTTGCAGCTTTTTCTAATCTTGCATATAACAATTAAAAATATTTATATTTTGAGGTAGCCGTCTGGGTCAGTACATGTGTGTTATGCCAATAAGTTGTGCATATGCTTTATGTTTTTTAAATTAACTTCTTCAGAAAGCGTAATAGAAATACAAGTGCAAGAAGTCACTTTTTTTCTTTCATTACTATCTTCACAAGGAAGTGAGTTGCGGTTCCATATGACTTAAATATTTCTCCATTAATAGATGGGCACATTTGTTTATTTTAATAACTTTTGGGTTTGTTTTTGAAAGCTATCATTGCAACTTGTGCCTGTTTGGGTAAAATGATTCTCATCTTTTCTGTGAACTATTCACAGGATTAATTTTATAAGTCCTCAGAGTAATTTAGTGCTGTATTGGAAGGAAAGAAATTGGTGATTAGTATTTTGTGCCTTTAGGGTTTGGATTTGAAGAATGAAATTCTATTCTATTCAGTTTCTGATTATTTACTGTTTTGTAAATTTAAAATATGACAGGTCATGAAGAGATTGGGTCATCATGCCTGTAACAAAAGTTTTAGTTTCACAATACTAAGTAGTAGAATTATAGGGAAAACCAAGCCTAAATGCCAGTTAATTCACATCTAACATCTGGAAATCCTTAGTGGTATTATTTTATTTTTTTAATAGACCTAGGAGAGTTTTTTTAATCAGAAATTTTAGTCTGTGTGTGTTCTGTGGCTTTTATGTTATATGTATTTTAGAAGTAAGCTGTTATACAAAAGAAATTCATTGTATTTTCCTTATCTCTATTTTTGCTTTACATACTTAATGTAAAGGAAATTTATGAGTCTAAATGTTTCTTGCTGTAGACATGCTAAACAGTGTCATGTCTAACTTTGTTTATTGAATTTTGTCTGTGAGCCAGAACTGTAACTGGCTTAGTGCCTTATTGCCCCCAGCAGTCCTGCTGTTCAGAGTAGGTACTGTTGAACCTGATTTGTTTTTAATGTTTGGGTTTTTTTATTTTCTAAGAGCAATTTGATTTATATAACTTCTTTATTAAGATTAACAGAGATATTTTTACAGTTATTAGCAAGACAAATAACTGCACTAATGATGGCTGGATTTTGTTTGTTTTTTTTGCTTTTGCAGTAGATTTGTTAAAGTTGATATGAATGACTTAAAAGACAGCATAGTAAGATGGAAGCTGTTGGGAAGGTAGTGGGAAATTAAGGAAGTAACATTTGATGCTTAATAAATTACAAAATCAGTAGGTACTTGTTTATATTCAGGAAAATCATAGTTGAAAACAAAGGACAAAACTTCAGTTATGTGAAATCAGGCTGAATTTAGCGTTGTAAAAAGAACCTGTCTTGAAAAGCCACAGTTAGCAAGCTGGTTCACTCTGAATTGTTTGTGTTTGAATTCCGTTTCTTTAATAGGAATTCTGCTTAACAGTAAGAACGAGATTTGCAAAATCCACATGCTGTTTTCTTCACCCTATTGCATTTTACACTTGTTGGGAAAAAGAAACCAATATTGACTTGAACAATCTCTCCTTGCATTTAGGATACCTTAAGTTTTTGCTCTGTGCCTGTAATCAGAGTGAATTTTTTCATGAGGGGGAGGGGAGAGGAGAGGGAGAGGAGAGGGAGAGGAAGAGGGAGAGGGAGAGGGAGATTGAGAGGAGAGGGAGAGGAGAGACAGGGACAACCTCTCCCACCTGCATACTGGGACAAAAGGGGCCAGAGGCAGCCCGAACAAAACACAGGTGGGAGGAATTCCAGACGAGTGGGGACATAAGGAAAGCCCAGATTTAAAGAGTGGGTTGTAGCCACAGTTGAAAGGTAAATGATTTTCCCCAGCAGAATGGGAAATGGTGTTGCAAGCCCTGAGGGCTGGACTCACAGGATGGGAAGTGGTTGCTGCTTGCTATGATGATGCATTTTGCTACACAGAGCTCATTGACTTGACCCAGATTGCAGTTTCACTCACTGAAAATAGGCTGGTGTTTCCTCTCAAACTTGAGATAGCCCCTGCAATTATGAACTGATATGTCAACTTTTTCCTCTGAAATGTTGCTGCTGTTTCTGCTAATGAGGTTGTACTTGTTGTATTGCTGCTGGGGAGTCATATTTTGCACTGTTGCCCATACTCAGAACTCTGCTGACACTACCAGAGTCATCTCAGCAACAGTGGCTATTTAAGATTTTTTTGAAAAGCTAATGTATCACAGATAAAGCTCTTAAAAATCAGCATACAAATTATTAATCACTCATTTTCTTTCCACCCACAGCTTGCCAAAATTGCCTTTGCTTTTACGGTACTAATTCATGGTAGTCACAAGCTATATAGGGCTTAAAATACAGCTTTTTCTTTTCCAATGTAAAAAATTATTGTCCCTTGTTTCATTTGTTTAGCTGAATAAATATTAAACTTTTAATTTTTGACAAGGAAGTAGATGTGGCTGTAGTTTGTGTCTGTAATCAAATCCAAATTGATTTTCAAATATTTTTTCTTATGCTTTAAAGATGAGTGTGCAGGTATATGTGCAGGTGTGCATACAGAAATGGGGGAGAGAGAATAGTCTTGTGGATTGATACACATCTGAGAGAAAATTGGCTGGATGGTAGTAGCTGAAAAATAATTTTTGAACACTGTAATTATGCCTTAGAGATTGAGTAGAACTCAAGTCCTACCCATATTTGTGACTGTGCTCTTTTTTCTGCTTATCTGATGTGTCAGACATGCCGAGATGCTTACAGGTTGTTCTACAGGAGGAAAATACTAATTGCCACAGACAATTAGTACAATACAGAAATCAGTCAATATTAAATGCAGAATAAATATTAGAAATTAATTTTAAATCTATTTTACAGTTATATGAGGTAGGTTGGTTTTCACAATCTGTTAATTACTGTCTTGCTAATGAAATGCTTTCCTATACGATGTTATTGAGCTAGAGCCTTCAGTGACCCATTGACACATTAATCTGTCCCTGAATAATCTCATCTTCAGTTCAGCAACAGGGTATTTAGAGAACATTTTGAGAGACTGTTGTTGTTATTGCTTAGGGAAAAGTATTTTTTTGTATTTGTGACTACAAATAAAATATGAAATATTTTGCTGGTGACTCTGTGGTTTAATTAAAAATGAAATTATCAGCTTCCATTCTATGCCCTCTATAGTCATTGCTCCTTAGGTTGACCAAACTCTTGTGACCAGTGACAGGACTCAAAGAAACAGCATGAAACTGAGTCAGGGGAGGCTTAGATTGGATATCAGGAAAAGGTTCTTCACCCAGAGCATGGCTGGGCACTGGAACAGGATCTCCAGGTAAGTGGTCACTGCACCAAACCTGTCTGATATCAAGAAGTGTTTGGACAACACTCTCAGGCACAAGGTGGGATTCTTGGAGTGTCTTGTGCAGGGCCAGGAGTTGGTCTTGATGATCGTGGTGGATTTCCTCCAGCTCAGGATATTCTGTGATTCTATAAATGTGTAACAGCGTTTTGAATAGACAGTCTAGTATAGAAGGTCTTAGGATGCAAGTGATTCATTTTATGCTCCTTCTTAAAGAGCATCACATTCCAGTAATATATTCCACATTTATTTTCTTTCACATGGTTTTGTAGTAACAATAAAGTCTTTTCCTAGTTAGTTGCAGTTAGAAAAATTTTTATAAGTGAGTTGCAGAAGACTGAGGTTTGAGGGAAATATTCCAGGGAGAAGGTTTTCCATTCTGTGACGTGGTTCACAACAGAAAGAATTTCAAAACTCTAATTTTAACACATTTCTGTTGAATTGCCAATTTAAGATGCTAGTTGTCATCTTGTCAGTTCTGAGATGGATCCTTTAAGGCATGTTAATTGCCTTTAGAGTTTTAAAATCGTTGTGTTGACTCAGCAGTAGGTGGTTGTGGCCTACTTTGTTGAAGGACACCACACTGTAGGTGTCTGTTTCTTCTTAAACTTGTACCTGATCTTGATCTTGCAGTGAGAGCTGCAGAAAAACAAGGAACAGAAATTCTTTGTACATTTGCCTTTCATAGTAGAGGTGTGCGTTATAAGAACTTCATCTCTGGATTTTCTGCAACTGGTATGACTTATGATGTGTTGTAATATGATTAAAAGAAAATTGGCCAGGAGAACGAGCTTGGTTTTTTAACTTAGACCATACTGATTTTACCAGATTTGTTAACAGATTTCAGTTTTATTTATTAGCTTGTGTATAGCGTAGATGCAGTTAGTACACGATTATGTAAGCAAATATAAAAACTATTCTATTTGTGTTTCCTAGGATGGGTGGGGGAAGTGTTAAATTGATTGTTGCATTTGAAACTGTGGTCTGTTCTGCCAGCAGCTGGAATGTGATCAATTAGATGGGGCATATGAAAGGCATTGCTGTTGCACGTTGTTAAAGGAAACTTACAAGTAGTATTGTAATACTGAGGTCTAAAGATATACTCTGGAAATGGCTGGAAATAAATTTGACTCCATCAAAGCAAGGGCCTTCAGTGCTGGATTATTAGCACGTTATAGAAAATAAATAATACATTAATATCTTTCTTTAATGCTAAGAAAATAATAACAGTTTTAGTAAGGATGAAATGTAACCTAATCAGAAGTAAACTTTCATTAATAAAAACCTTGTGAAATTCCATTAGTCTTCTGAAAATGAAACTGAAGTGTAATTTAATTTCTAGTTAAACTGTTGGGCAGGTTAGTTCATTTTCCCCACCTTATTGTTGTGCTTTCATTCCTTCTTGTCTTACTGGATGCGTTAGAAAACCTGAATTGTTACTGTGACTAGACATTTCAGATTTTTCACAAGCTTCTAGTAAGTCATGTAACATTTCTCCACACGTCTTGCGATCCTGAAATATTTCTACAGGAGGGCGTTGAAGGGAAAGTGGTAGCTTGTTTCCTGCCTCAGTGCTTCTTGTGAGCACCAGCAGCTGGTGACACTTCTGCTGGGAGCCAGGGGCTGTGGGCGTGGGGGGCAGGTGCCCTGAGAGCAGGTTTCTGAGCTACGGCCAGCAGTGCTTGAGAACCATGAGACAGAGTCTCACTCACCCCCTAAGACCCCTAATAGCTGAAGAAGATTGTGCAACACACTCAAAAACTTGCTTTTTTGATAAGAAGTGTGGTCAAATCTCACTAAGGCTGTTCTTCTGAAAACATTTTAATTAGCTCTATTTCAGTGCTGTTGTTTGGCTAGTTTTTTTAAGTAGTAGGAGCCAGTTGAAAAGGAACTTGAGCATTTTACCTAGTTCCTGAAAAATCTCATATGAAAGCATGTCAGCTTAACAAAAACATTGGGCAGGCGTTATGTACACACAGTTGTATTCTGTACTCACACTCGGAGCATATGTGAGGGGGATGAGTTTGTGCCAGCCATTGTGCAACTGAAGTAGCAAAGGGTTTTGCAAAGGAGATTAGAGTTGGCTTCTCAAGTGGATTCAGAGTGCTTCAAAGGAAGTATAGGAAGTGGGGCAGACGAGTTTTCAATAGTGGCTCTCCAAAAGCCATCGGCATCTCTTTGTGGAGAGAAGTTTCATTTTAAGATCCTGTGGAGTAAAGTACTTCCAGTTAACTGAGGGTAAGCTAGTGCCGCTTCACTTCAGAAGAGCTGCCTCCAAAGATTTGCATGGAATTGCAGGGAAGACGAGGCAGTTGTGTTTGAGGATTGCCTTGCCTTCCTGAGTTCTGAGCTGGGAAGCAGCGGAGCTGAGGGGAGGGAGACCTGTGTGACAGGAGGAGGGAGAGCTGTAAACCTCTGAGGAGGTGTCATGTAACCTCTCAGCCGAGAGATCCTCTTATGCACTGACAAGCTGCTTCTCTCTTCTGCCTGGCTGGGGTTATGAACACTTTCCAGGGCTTACTTGGGAGTGACATGGTAACAGGATTTCATGATCTAGGAATGAATTTTTTCCTTTGCTGCCCCAGTGGCTTGGGTAATGCATGGTTTGGGAGCTGAAGCGGGGGGGAGGGTGTGTGTATTTTTTTTTGCATTTTGCCTAAAGGATATAATAGCTTGTAACAATGCCTTTTTTGGTTTTTTTCGTCTTTCGCAGCTCTAAAGCTATATAATAAACATAGCAATTTCAGATTTTTTTCAGCTTTCTTGTTATGAATTACGTTAGGAAAAACATCTTTTACAGGAATGAAGAAATTGTGTGAGTACAGTAAAGTCTGTTTGCTGTTGCACACCTGTAACTCCCTGTGTTGGGATCACTAGTTACAATTGGGAAGGAATCATCAAGACCTGCTAGTGGTTGCAACAAACTGCAAAGAATATGAGGTCCATAGTGGACAAATTACCAGCAGGTACTTCTTGTTGTATAGAGCATCCTGTTAGTTCCAGAATTTATTAAACATTGTGTGAAATGCCTTTTCCTTTGTTTTAAGCATGTTCAAGTGGTATTTTCCTTTGTTGCCTCCCTTGTTTTGTTTCTGTGGGAATCTGGTAAATATCCTCTCTTCAGACTTTGCTCAGTTTTCAAACATTAGGCATATTTTTGAAGGTGTCAGTTATATCTTCTCTTGTTTGTTTCCCTTCCAAGTTTATTCCTGTTTGAAAACTACACCTTTTAGGATACTTACTGCTTCTACTGCTACCTTTCCTTGTTATACTATGTGTTTGTTTGTGTAGGACAGCCACAACAGCGTTATTCAGATATTAGAAAATGTTGAAAGTGTGAAATTTCTCTGTGAAAATGTTTATTTACATACTTGTTCGGTCCATCTTTAAAATACTTGTTTACTCGGTATTTATGCAACACTGTCATTAAAGCAGTAATCAAGAAAGGGCTCAACTTTGGAATTAATATTTAATTGCTTCTGTAGAACATTGCTCACATATCATTTGTTGTGTTTCTTTGACAGGGACAGAATGATTCCTTTATTTTTTGTTGGGGAACCATGATACGAACCTGTAGTTGAGCATTCATGAACACTTCTTCAGTGCTTCTATCTGAGACAGTGTTCAGATTTGCACTTTTTATTTTATTTGGTTTGTGTGTCAAGTCTATCTTTTCAGTACTTAAGTACTCAGTGACTAGAAAGATTTGGGATATTACTAGAATGTAAAAGCAAACAAAAAGCATAGAATATTTTTGATTGTTCTGTCGGGAAAATAGGGGTGGTAGACTTGATGTTAAAATGCAGTGAACGTGATGCAATCAGATCCTGGAAACAGAGAGGTGTTTCTCAGGTCCACTTAAGGATCCCACCTGGGTCCCTCAGCTCTGAGCCCTGGCTTCAGTGAAAGAATATACTCCCAGGAAACGAGGCAAGGAGAAATCTAAGCAGTCTGCGAGGTGAAAGTACTCCTTTACCGTCACCTTTGCCTCTTCTAATTCACTGTGCCATTCTAGGTGAGCAAAATTTTAGCTCTACCTTATCCCATTATACAAAGAAAAAACTCTCTTAGTTTTGACCAAGTAAGGATAACAGTGGCTAGATATATACTGTAGGGAAAGTGCATTCTGTGGCTGAACACAAGGCCCTGGCTGCATCTTGAGAAACTTCTAAGCAGAGGACAGATGAAACAGGCAGGCTGGATGGTTGAGGAACTGGGACTGCATATGGGTTGTGTTGTGGAAAACCCGTTTCCCTTTTGGTCTGGAGAAAGTGCCATCTCTTCTGCAGTGGGAAGGGAGAATAAGTTATACCAACACTAAATGTATCCATTCTCTGTATATCAAGTGGGAGTCTTGTCAGAGCGTTACATGACAAATGATGGAAAAAATACGGAATTTTAGGGAATCAGCTTTTTGTGAAGAAGAATTTTAGTAGATGGGTCTTAATAAGCAGCACTAATAAGATGAGGGATGTAACTTGCCCTCTGGGAAACTCCTTCCAATCATGGGTGCAGAAAATTACCAGCCTGGGATTTGCAGCCTGAGACAATTCTTATGCTGTCTGTAGAACTAATAAAGACTCTTGCTGTATTTACCATTTGGATTTGAAAAGTGTGAAGGGGAAGGATTTCTAAGTCCTGGAGGATATTGCACTACAAGTCTCCTGTGGAGATTTTCATATTTGGAAGATGCATTGTTAGCTGAATTAATTGTCAGTAGCAGTGTAGGGGGAAGGGCAACCTCTTCTCTTTTCTTACCTTGACAATGTATGATTTAGAAGTGATGTTCAGATTAGAGGTTGACTTTGACCTCATAATAAAAGGACTTTTTGTTGGACTTTGCTTGCCCTGAATAAGGAAGTAGTCCATCAAGAACACAGTCTTTCTCTGATGGATTTGTACTGCAGAGATTTTCCTGTCTTTTTTTAGGGGGGAGGGGGGTTTTGAAAAAAAACAAGAACTGTAAAAAATTATTTGTCACTTCACTGGAATCTGAATCAGGTAAAGACTTAGCGAGAGAGAATGAAAAATCTTTTTTTGGGCAAAGAAGAAAATATTTAGGTACTCAGAGAGCAATGAATTCCTTCATTACTATGGAGCTATTTTTATCTGTTAGGATTAGTCAACTTCAGACATAACCTGAATTTAAAATATTTACAATTAAAATTATAACATTATTGTATCTATTTTCTTCACAGGTTTGCTGGTCCTCTGGTACATTTCAGAATGCCACTGGTAAAAAGGAACATAGACCCCAGGCACTTGTGCCACACAGCGCTGCCCCGAGGTATCAAGAATGAGTTGGAATGTGTCACCAATATCTCCTTGGCAAATATAATCAGACAACTGAGTAGCCTAAGTAAGTACCTTGTCTTAATAGCTGTATTTAGAACTATTATATATTTTGCAGTCACAGTGTTTGAAGTACAAACACCTTTTCAAATTCTCAGTGGAAAATTGTCACTAGTCTGGAATGTAGTGCTTTTGTGGGTAGTGTCTAGCATGGGCATCTGTGAAAGAAAACTAGGACCTTTTCTAGCAGCACATCTTAAAACACTTCATCCATATATTTCTGTTACTGGTGGAATATGACAGGAAAAGCTAGCTAGTAATTAATGAAGTCAGTAAATGCTAACCTTAGAGCCATTCCTGAGTAGGGGATATGACTTAACGAGAAGTATATCACTGGTTGCTTAATTCTCTCAGCTTAAACCCTTGGTCATGTTGTGGTCATTCAGGAAAAAAGAGGAGTTGCCTTTTGAAATAGTAAACCCAGAAATGTAATTATTATATGGTATTTAAAATAGTTAAATATTTTTCTTCCTTCTCCCTCTGCCAACAATTGCAGCCTTGGTGCACTTGAAAGGAGTGAATTCTTCTTGAGCTCTGAAACTCTGAAGGAGTTTTGCTGAAAAGGCTGATCTCTGGCTTGTTTTTTCTTGAAGTTACATCAATTTAATAAGTTGTCGGATGAACCAGCATGATCACATTTTGAATTTCCAATTCTACAAATCCTTTTTAACCACTAGGACATTACTAAAACTACCAACAGATGAAATATTTAAATGTGCATATATATACATCTACAATGTGAAAAGTGTTTCAGCTCCATCATTTTCTTAGAGTCACAGGTGATGTAGTCTAATTTGTTGATTAGATTGATTTAATTATTCGTTTGAGGATATGCTGTATGATGTCTGCTGTGGCAGCCTTTCAAAGCTGTTAGGATGCCATTAGGTGGAAGACTTAATTGAGGACACTGAATTATGGAATTGAGACAGGAAAGCTTACAGCACATAAATGTGAACATTATTAATATAGCTGCAGCAACAAAGGAGAATAACTATTTGAATACTTTTCAGTGAACCAAGAGCATTTCGTATCACATCAGGATGCAGTATATGATCACCATCTGGGGTTTTGCTTCATTCTGCCAAGAGCCCTTCCCAGACTAGCTGCTCATGTACTCGCCTCCCCTTCCAAGTCACTCTTATTAATGTTGTATTATTTTATTTTAGTTTGCTTCTTTTAAAAATTCTTATGTGATTATAAGCTTCATCTGGGGGAATTTGCTTTTGTAGTTGGCATGCCAAATATCTATTTGGCATTTTCATTTGGAAGTATTCTTTGACCCTAAAAAACCCAACAGTAACTTCTAACTCAACATCATGGTCTCAGACTGACCTATTGAGATTCAGCTGCCTTTGCTGTGTTTTCTTGGTATACAAAGCTTATATCTGATGTTGTATGTACTGCTGCTTATGAGGAGCTCAGGATGAAGCAATACTAGAACAGAA
Source organism: Phainopepla nitens (assembly GCA_013400175.1). Classification (NCBI taxonomy): domain Eukaryota; kingdom Metazoa; phylum Chordata; class Aves; order Passeriformes; family Bombycillidae; genus Phainopepla; species Phainopepla nitens. The sequence continues at coordinate 59,840 of VXBQ01004808.1, forward strand.
AGAACTCAAGGAAGAAAAAAAGAAATTAAGAATATCCATTGAATGCTTGCACATTTGTTACATGGTTTGCCTAACATACAGCACAGAGAAACACTTGCAAGGAAATGTAGCCATAACTGTGTATAGCTCCTCTTTGTAGAAGCAGTGTGGTTCTTCCCTAAAACATGCATTCATGTGTTTATACCAAGTTTTTTATCTCATACTGTGTATGTTTTCAACAAAAAAAACCCCAAACTTTTTTTCCCTGCAATTAAAATAGAACATGTTTTGCAAATTAGTCCTTATTTCTCAGCAGTGCTAAGGACTCTTCTTTAAAACTGGGGATCATGTTACAAAAGTTTGGGTACTTGTGAAAGTATTTTGTTCCAGAATTCTTTTAGTTTTTCTGCCTGTTTATGCTAGGAGCAATACAAATTTAAAAATATTTAGGAGTTCTGCAATGGGAATTTCGTGTCTCAAAACCCAAATAACCAGTCTTCACTTGGTGTGTCACTGCTAGTGGTGTACAGCGAGGTCTGCTGACGTGCAGATAAATTTTAGTAGTTGCCTGTGAGTCACAGCCAGCAGGCATGGTTTTGCAGCAGTCCCCTGGCAACCAGCTTCTCTGCAGTCCTTCCCTTTTTGTTTTCCATGGATAATGTGTATGCTTGAGAATCAGTCTTTAAGTTATAGATGAAACGAGGCTTTACTCTGAGGGTGGAAACTGAGAGCTCTAGTAGGGTTTCATTTCCTTTAAACTAAAGCTGCTTTTGCTTTTGCTGGTAAAGTTTTGCAAATGTAAATGAATGGTCTTTGACCTGATTAGCAATCAGTCATCTCTGCCTCTAAGATTTTTCATTTACTGACCCTCAAAGAGAGGATCAATCTTCTGCCATTATGGTTATGATTCTCATGACCAGGCAGTCTTAACCTTTCTTCTGACATGATATGGAGAAAGAGTGCTGTCGTGGAATTGGAGGCTCCAGTACTCTAAACAATACCAAAAGTCATTATTGAGGAAAAATAGGTATACAGTTTTGTCATGTAAGTCATTGGATCTCCATTCTTGGAGATATTAACAACTCAACTGCATTAGTCAAGTAGCTGGATCTAACTGGATCTGCTTTGCACAGGGTGTTGGACTAGATGGCTTCTGGAGGTCTTTTAACCTGAACAGGATTGTGTTTCTATGATCTTGGATACTACATTTAAGTAGGATATACAGATAGAAACAATACCTATGAAATGACAGGAATTCCATTTTCCTGTGTTCCAGTATAAAATTAAAAGAGCTTTACATCAGTATGCCAGTGCTAGCTACTATGTGTCTCCATAAAAATTATCAAACCTTTCATAGCTTTTTTAATGTGCTGCTTCTAATTGTTCAGTTTGAGAAATTTTTTGACCTTTAAAAGAAGTAGAGATGAAAGGACAAAATATTTATTTCTGCTTTGGGTGATAGTCCTTGCCTTTATCCCTGGAGCATGAAAACATGTCAGTCTGTCTTGATACAAGACCAAATTGCTGGTAACTAATTTTTTTCCCCCCTGTCTATTCCCAGTCTTCTCTTACTTCATAAAAGGGTCTGTTTTCTGACAGCTTTTCTTAGCACTGTGGCAGAACAGAAACTCTCTGGACAGCGGCAACAGCTGTCTTAGTTTCCTAGCCATTCTTCCCTGTATTTCTTGCTTTCTAACAGTATCTGCTTTGAGGAAGTGCTTACCTAATGTTTGCAGCAATACTGCACATGCATTGGTACTCCAGTTCTCTGTACGTTGGTGTATGTCAGGCCATAATGTTCCCACATACAGGAAACACAACTGATAGCATTGTGCAGCTGTGCCTTTGTTAGAAGGCAGATAAATAGTTCACTTGTGTGAATGTAGCCTCCTGGTTTTGTTCACAGCCGTTGACCAATCTTGTTTTTCCTTTTATTCAGCTGTTCCACCAACAGAGAGTCTCGGTACCACATAAGAAACCTAACTGATGGGGTTTGTTCTCGGCCCCGGTCTCTGACACCTCCATCTAGGGAGGAGAACATTTCTCTTTTTGAGTGTGTGCCTTTAATGAGTATTTGTATTGCAGGCATTCAGACTTTTATTCAATTGCAGCAAATATCATACCCCATTTTTTCTTTTACCTTTTATAACTAAAGAGAATGCTACATAATTCTGCTAAGCTGGAGTGTCTTATATGTTAGTGAAAACAATTTTCACTTAGCATTGAACCTTTTGTAGCCTTTTCCCTCTTTCTACCTTTTCTGTGTAGTATATCTATTTTTACCATGTTCTTCTAATTCTTTTTTTTTTCTTGCTCCTTATTTGTTAATTTTCAGGAGTGAAAGCCTGACTTTGGAGCAAATTATTTCTTCCCTTTATTTTTTCTTCTCAGACAGGCTTAACTTTTCTTTCTTGTTTTTTGCTTGCTGTGCCTTCCCCAAAAGCATTCATCTTGTGAGAGACACTTTTCTCTTGTGAGAAACACTTTTTCAGCTCGGGAAAACCTTCTGTTTGTCATGGCTTAAGGTGTTAACATTCAGTAAGTGGGAAATATTTCTCCAGAAATACTTAGCCGCAAGGTGTTGGGACTGCAGCTTATTTTTAGGACCAGGCGTTTTGAGCTCAAATATCAGCCTCTCTTCCCCCTGTGTGGACATGGTAAGGTTCCTGCATACTGCATGATTGGAAGTAAGTCTCTGCAGGTCTGCAGGTAGAGCTCCAGAAACAGCAAAACCTCTGTGTTGCATCTTGACCTGCCCATCCTCATTCTCAAGTGTGTTCAGGACGACATTCATTGTGAATTTCCTTCATTAGTCACTCCTCTTAATTCATTTTTACTATTATCACCAGGAAACACAGGAGAAAGTGTTCTTGTGCACAGGGGGGTAAGGAAACTGATAGACTTGAAAACTAAAGGCTAACTCAGCTTGAGAGATCCTCTCAAAATCTTCAGTCTGATTTCTTTATGTTGTCTTTGCAGCAGTGGCAATGCAACACTGTTTTGTGTCCATCCCACGTGGTAATGAGAGGATGAGCAAGAAGTCAGTAAAGTTTCATTGAAAGCAACTATGTGTTAGCAAAAAAAAGTCCCATTTGTCATTAATTCCTTGCCTACATAAAGCAGTGAATTCAGGCTATATTAGAAAGGAAAGGAGGAGCAAGACTTCCCTATGAAATGATCATTAGCACTGCTACTTTCCACATAAGTTCAGCTCTCAGCAGTCTCTCACAGATTTCTGAATACATAATGGTAATCTCAGCTAGTTTACTTGATAATATCCTCAGTGGGTGGTAACAAATGATATCTCAGACTTCCATGGCTGAAGATTTTTGAAGGCTGATTTTTCTTTTTCGATGTCAACGAGAAGCATCAGACCTGCTCTTGATAAGGCCTTTAACAAAGTTTATTTGATACGTTTGATGCCCTGGTCAGGTTGTCTGATAAACATCTGGTTCACTTTTCCTGGCTAAAGGAATCAAGTTGTCTCCTCAGTACTCTGATACTCTTATTTTAATCCTTGTGGACTGCCCTAACACTTTCATAGTGAGAGTTCCTAATTAGCATCAGTGCTAATATGTATTTAGTATGTCATTTTTCAGAGCTTGCTCAGCCATAACCAATGAAGTTCCCAAGGATCTACCAAGGTTCTTATCTCCAAGTTCAATCTCCTAGCTTTTAGTCTGTTTCCTAATCACTGAGCTGTGAGATTGAAATGATCCTGATGAAAAATAAGCCCAGACTTTCAAATTCAGATACATCTCATTTTTTTCTAAAAAGTAAATTATGTGGTGAAGATCTGAAGCTGAATCAACAGGCTATGGATATGTTCAATTATATGTCAGAAATAATGGAGGAGGAAAAATGTATTAATAGACTTAGAATATCTTTGCTGTTTTGCTTTGTAAAGGAACCTTGGTTATATATTGTGAGTGGCTTATGTGGCAACTAATTATCCTGAGAGAATATTTTTTAATGAATACACTATATTGTGTAGAAAGGAACTATTCAATAGCGAATAATGTCATTTTTCATAGTGTAAGGATATTGTGAAGGGATTGGGCAGTGGGACATGGCAGATTATACAGCTACTCTTATTCTGTACCTTTATTTTTTAGAAAATGTAGTGGACAAAAATATTGTATAGTGTGTGAACAGGAATGAAATAATAGAAATCAAGGAATGATAGATTATAGGTGGGTATACTAAATTCTAAGCTTATTCTTTAAGATGTTTTTCCAATTTATACATATTTTTTAAGAATTGCCAAATCATATTTTAATTTCAATATATCAACATATTTACTGTTTTAATATCAAATAGTATTAGTATTAATTTTAGTGACATAACCCTTCATTATACTTCGTACTTAGTAATGCCAGCACATATTTAATATATGAAGTTTTTTTAATATATGAAGTTTAGTTCAATCATAAATGCGTTGGATTAGATTTTAGGTTTGTAAATGTTAAAATATGCAAACACACACACACACCCCCTCACACCACTGAGCCCCAGAAGTCTGACAGATCACTTAAGGCTAAGTTAATTAAGATCAATACTTCTGACAAGATTGAACAATTGTCTTATTTTGAATGTCCTGCTTGCTGCATCTTGCATTGACCTGAGTTTTAGCAGCCAGCCGTTTGAATTCCAAAAAATGATGCTGGTTCATGGCACTGAGCACTGTGCCTGGTCCATGTGTTTATCCAGGGAGCTACATCAAATTCAGACCATGTTTCACAGAGGCTGCCAGTGACCTGCAGGGTGCTGCTTCAGGTTGGGATGCAGCTGTTGAAGGGTTTAGAACTCTTTTTTTCTTTAACAATGCAGAAGGATAGTAAAGAAGTGACTTCTTCCACAAGTCCTGGTTCAGGACTCGTGTCCCACTCGTTGTCTGAAAGCCTGTAACTAAATCTGTCGGTAACTGATCTAGTGTAGCAAAATGATTAATTTAGATGGCCTTTCCTTAGGGTTTGCCAACAGATACAGCATTGAGAATGCCAGAATTCAGGTGGATTTAAGGACTGGAGTTTTGAGAGGACTGCTAGTGTACGCCTTGATCCTCAGTGTGGTTCTAAGAATTTGAACAACACAATAATAATGTCTTTGAAGACATCTCTTTATCATGCTTTATTTAATTAGCCTGAAATACTGTCCAGAACCTGATGTGGAGGTTGTAGTTGACTTCAGTTCATCTGATACATACCCAGTCCCCCAGAACAAGACAAAACCCCCACATTTCTTTTACCTTAGTATGTCTTTATTTTAGTGTGTTGGATAATTAGTAATTATTCATTTGTGGATAGAAGCCAGGGACGCTGGACAAATGCTTAAGAAATTATGGGGGGAAATTAGGAGCTAAAACAAATTAGAAGGAACATTTGGTGTGAGCGAAGAAAGCACTGTAAAACCGATCAATAGTTTTTTGACATTTTATAAACCATTGTACACTTATTGCCATGGTAATGAATGGAAATGGAGTAAATGATACATGTTTTGGTGGTTTTAATTAAAAAAAAAAAATGAGGAAGGCAGTAAGCACTATAATTTTTACTCTATTTTCAGTTAGTAGCTACTAGCTACTGTTCTGTTTTCAGCTCATAGGTCTGTTTTAAAAGTCAGAAAAATAATTGTTCAAAAAGCCATCAAAGTACATGAGAGCTGTTGAGAGGAGGAAGGACAGAACATTATTTCCAAGACATTTTATTTGTCTGTCACAAAACCAGAGAGAGCTGCATTCGTGTATTCCTTTGTTACTGAAGGTTTAATTGTGATCAGAGCCCTTTGATACACGAAGAAAAGTTATGAAAAGAATAATAAGGTGAACAATAAATTCCTTAATTAAAACTCAATAATAATGTCCTCTTATTTAAATTTTATTTAAGTGCTCTGTTAATAAAAATAAATGCCAAGCAAGTTTTGCAAATACAGTAAAATAAGCTTTTCACAAACATTGAATTAATTTAATTTCAGAAGTCTTTATTGCCATTTAATTTAGTAGGCAAACAAGACCACTGATCTTTCTGATCTGGTATTATGTGTTCAACTGTGAGCAGGGTCCTAAGGTGTTAATATTTTAATTGTCATAGTGAACTGTAATTCTCTTTATTGTACTATGTGAAACAAGAGTAGAATTTTTCAGCAGGCCTATAATACTGTAAATTTTCTGAAGTGTTAACGATGCTTTGGAATATTCAGTGTGTATAATGGAATTAATTTTGCATTCTCACTCTTCTGACATTACCTATAAATTATGTGGAGTGAGATCAGCTTTGTTTACTAACGTGCTTTTTTCTCACTCTTTCTTTTGCTTATTTGAGTTTGTGAGAGACACTTTGTTCAGTATTATCACCTGTAATTGGGTCCTTTGTAATCCATTCAAAACTGAAGATAGATTCCTATAGAATACACAGAGCTGGCAACACAAATATCAGATTCTGTGTGTTACGTATGCATTTATACATTCACATGTAGTGTTCTTTGGAATGGTAGTTGCACCATTCACAAAAAGCAAACATTTTGCTTTGCTAGAGGAAGCATTTGGTTAAATATACCTCTGGCTAAATAAAGAGACCACCAACACACAGGTAGGTGGAAACATCATGGTTGGCATACCACTTCAAACACAACAGGTTTTTTTAATGTGTTTCCCATTTGAGGATTAGTGTTCATAAGCATAGGCAAATTATTCTGGGCAGTATGTTTTTGTGGCTGTATGCAGCGTAATGAAAAGATTTCCAAGACAGGTTGTTTGCAATTGGATCTCATTAATGAGGTAAATGAGTTTTAAGCCTGATTAAATGATACAGGTAAAAACTTAGCCTCGAAATACACCTATAAAAGGGAAGTCACTGGATATTAAAGCCCTGACCCTAAATTAATTTTTTATTCCATACATGAAATTTTATATTTGATTTTAATTTTAGTTTGTATGTCTCTGAATGTTATGTGAGTTATCTAATTAAAATTAATATTTCTGAACATATTGTCTGAAATGCATTAAATTTTAAACATCTGTGTATTAAAACTTCAACGATCTTGTTCTTAGTGGATCACATTCTTAAGTAATTTCGCTTGCTTCAGATACAGGTTAAAGAACATAAACTTTACAGAGCTTTGAGACATGTATTAGAAAGTCTTATGTTAGGTGAGTTGCCAGCTAAAAAGACTTTTAGTCACTTTTAATGACTTTTAGTCACTTTAGTCACTTTTAGTGACTTTCCGTTTATATTTTTTTGTGGACTTGTGCTACTAGACAAAGGTTCCCAGAATGGGAGTGCCTTTGATCTGCTTCTCCTTGTGGCTATTAGCAGTTGCTCCAAGAATGAGGGCAAGACAGCATGTAGGATATTCCTAGTAATCTCCCTGCTTCCTCCCAGCACTTTCAGCCCAGAAGCCTCTCCAGCCAGCTGAGGTTTATATTTTCTAATGCTCAGTGTGTTTCTTTTTCATGACTTTGTATCATTGGCAATCTTTAATCTCATTTTTTTTTCAAGTAATTTACACTTTACAATTTATAATTTAATTTACATATTAAATAACACAGATCCCAGCATAGAAACTTAGTAAAACTCACCTGTCTTGGCTGGGAAGAGTGGTGATTTACTCCTATGCCCTGTTTTGTACCTTTTGAGGAATTATTTGTCTGTGCCATTTCTTTTGTATACCCCATCTGTTAAGTTTTCCCCAAAACATTTGATTAAGGACTGAACTCTCTTGGAAAGAGAGAAAGTAGATCAGAGCTCTCCATCTATGTGCTTCTAAACCAATCAGAGATTTCCCTTTACAGAAGCTGTGCTGCCTCTTCGGTCATGAGTCATCTAGATGTCTGCTGATTCAGTTCTTCATAATGATCTGTACTGATTTTTATGGATGTCAGGCTTATGGGTCTGTAGCTCTCAAACTCTCAAGATGCTCCATGAAAAAGATTTTGAACCTTGTTATGTGTTTCAGTGTGTATAAGGAGATTTATAGTTGTTTCTAATATTTACTCATCATTTTGTTCATTTAGTTTTGTGATTTTTATATAGTCCCTTCAATTTCTTTGAGCCTCTCACAATGAGTTCTGGCATCAGGATCTCTCCAGTACCCTTCAGTGGACACCAGTGGAAAGTGTTAAATTAGCTTGTCCACAGGGGTCTTGTCTTCTCTATATTCCTTCATATTTTCATTGCCAGTCAGCTCTGCAGACTCCCTGGCAGGCTTCCTTACTCCTCATGTCTTTGAAGGAATATTTATTGTTAGTTTGCTAGTTGTTCCTCTCCTATTTTCTTCTTCTGTACATTTCTTCTGAAATCCTCTTTTATATTCCATTGTTAATAGTCATGCTGGTTTTCTGTTGCTGTTACCTAAGTCTTAATAAATGGTATGTGCTGGCCTTGTGCTTACTACACAGCATCTTTAAGTAGTTTCCACAGTACCTGTAGGGATTTAATTTTTGTTCTTTTGATGTGTTTATGTAAAAATGTCCTTGTATTTATGTATACTTCCAGATGTATTGCTCACCAAAGGCAGAATTTCCACAGCTATCCTTTCCTTTTATACCTGTCAGAACTGGAGTGCAAAGCAGGTAGTTAGAAATTTGTGAGATTTATACTTCCAAAATCAACATAAGTGCACAAGCAGTACATGAATTACGTATGCAGAGTATCATAGAAGGTTTTGAAAGCTATCAGATTGTATTTCACAAGTGTGACTACACATTCTGCTGTGTAATCTGGTGGGTTTTTTCCAGTGACACTGGCAGACTACTCAAATGGAGCCTTGAGAGCATTAGAAGCAGTATGTGGAGTACTCTGTAGAAGAGAAACTCATTGCTGGTCATTTTCTCATAATATTTTAATCTCCTGCTCTTTTGTGCTTAAAGTATGATCTATTGATGTGAAAAAATGAGTGTTTTTTGGCTGCTTGGGTTTTTTTTACTTCAGTATAAATGGGTCAGTTACTAAAATTTTGATCCTTCCAAGTAGGATTTATTATTTTAGTGTGTATTTTTGAATAGGCTGGTTCTAATTTACCTACTTTTGAATATATGATCTTCCTTTTTTTGTAACGTTCTCTGTACAGCAGGAGTGGAAGTTGTGCTTCATTTTCAGAACAGTGTTGAGGTAAATTTAAAGATTAGTTATCGCTCAGACAGGAGGAGCTTCAGATGGTGGAAGTTGTCCTTTAAGAAATATCCAAGAAACTGTGCAGTCTAGTGCCATGCATATTAGCATAGTTAAATCATTTTATAGCAACTGAATATCTGTCCTGTAATGTATTAAATCATTTCATTTCTGGTAAATAAGTTGCATATTAAATATTTAACTTCTATTTGCTTTTCTAAAGGACTCTTAATGGGCTCAGTAAGTACAGGTTGCTACAAGTGATACTCATTCATCTTAGAATTGCTTAACTAAAACAGTAAGAAATCATTTGCCTGTCTTGTGGTATGCTTGAATTTTATCTTTTTGTCCATGTTTCAGGTAAATATGCTGAAGATATATTTGGTGAACTTTTCAATGAAGCACACAGCTTCTCATTTAGAGTCAACTCCCTACAAGAACGTGTAGATCGCTTATCTGTCAGTGTTACACAGCTTGATCCAAAGGAAGAGGAATGTAAGTTACCTCCTGCAGGGAGGATTTCTTATTTTGTCACTCAGCACTGATAGGTGAAATGGAAATAATAGTTTAAATCATATTTATCAGAACACAGAGCAAAGCATCATAAGAAAGGTCAATTTCTATTTCTTCTACAGGTTTCTTTCATAGCCTTGAGCAGCTTTCTGAGCTCAGAGTTTCTTTCTCCTAATTCTCATGGAATGTAAACATTTGTCCAAATTGGATTTTTGCATTTAACTTGTACCATCTTACTTTCTGTATGAGGTTATAGTTATATAACTTCATTTATTGCTGCTGTATAAGCTCTTGGATTCTTTCTAAATAACTTTAAGCATTTTAAGTATTGGTTAGCACTGAGAAAACAATACTCTTAAAAGTCATCAGCTCATGCCTCTAAAATAGAATTTGTGTGAAATTTTAAAGGGTGCCTAGGCTTTGTTTGACCACCTAATGCATAAATGCCATGAAGCTCTTTTGCTGCCTTTGGTATCTGTTGGTTGCCGGTGGAACTGTGAAAAATCTTGTAACCCCAAACAATTCAGCATGTTCTAAACTATGTGGTTAAGACCTAGAAAGTAGAAGAACATCACATCATGAAAAATAACTTCAGATTGCTTGTGGGATCCAATTTTAAACCTATAGAAAGCTGTTTCAGTTCTGAATGTCTAGATATAATTATTGTGTATTATTACATTATGAGATTACAACCGTGCATACAGAAAGAAATGAAGTGTCAAACCAGGAGAGTGGTCTTCAGGTTGTCTTTGGTTATAGATGTCAAAATTTTGCTAGTAGCAAAATTAGGCAAAGGGAAGTTTTGATTCTGTATTTCGCATGACATTAATTTTAGAACAGGTTTTGGAAGACAGCTGTTCACAGTAGCTGATTTTCCACAAAATCATGACTTGCCTAGGGGAATTCTTGCATTAATGGGATTTTCCAAGTCTCTTGATAACTGAGCATAAATCACCTCCATACACCTCTTTTTCCAATTGCTGTCGTTTAACCTGGCAAGCAGTTTAACACCACACATCCACTTGCTCACCCCTGCTCCACAGTGGGAGATAATCAGGGAAAAAAACAAAAAAAGTAAAATTCGTAGGTTGAGATAATGACATTTTAATCAGACAGAAAAAGAAGGGAAAACATCAATTATTATATTAGTGTATACAGAACCAGTGACACACAATGCAATTGCTCACCACCTGCTGACTGATGCCCAGCCAGTTCCTGAGCAGCAGCCCAGCCCCCAGACACCTTTCCCCCTGGGTTTATATGCTGAGCATGACACCATGTGGCATGGAAGGTCTCTTTGGCCAGTTTGGATCAGCTGGGTCATGGCTGGGTCTCCTCCAGCTCCTTTTGCCCCCTCATCCTTCTTGCTGGTAGGGTGGAGTTGGAAGCTGAAGAGTCCTTGACCACCGCTCAGCAACAGCTAAGATATCAGTGTGTTATCAACATTATTCTCATCCTAAATCCCAAACACAGCAATATACCAGATACCAGGAAAAAAAGACATCTGCCCAAACCAGGGCGTTTTTGCTATGATTGGATAATGATAAAAAAATCCTTTCCATGTATGATAATAAATTGTCAGCAGTTGTAATCTTGTAAAAACTGCAACACTCTGGCGTGTTAATGGCATTTCCACATTGGCACATGACATATGACAGCCTAGTTTTGGTTTAAATCAGAGGGGAAAGTATGTTAATAGATCATATTTAATATGTTAATCATTCACATTTCTATAGAATGGAGAGACCATATTAATTCATTAAGTTTAAGCATCCGGGGATGTTACACAATAGCAAGATGGAAAATTGTACTATCCTATGTAAAAGGCCTTTGACAAGTTTGTCTCTAGGCTTCAGGACCAAAAATCCATAGCTATTTGATGTTATAGAATTGCTAGAAGTAGTTTTTAATAGTGTATAGTCCCCAATGCACCGTGCCATCACATTTTCACAGAACTGTTCATGCTGCAGTGTTTGCTAAACTGTATAGAAAGGTACAGACACTGCAGTTAAGGACACTGCAGTTAAGGAAACAGGGCTGGGAATAGGTCTGCACAGTGAAGCCCAGTGTGGCTCAGGGTGACTTGAACCCGATCCCCTGGATTTGTGTCTCACACCATGGAATAGGAGTGACTGCTTGTACTTCAGAGGAGCACATGCAGTCCTCAGTGTCAGGAGCTGTTAAATGACTGTTCGTATTAACCTAGGAATATCCAGTCTCTGAGCTGTACCTGGTGCTCCTTATTCACAATTGTCTGCCTGGAGATGAGCAGACATTTGATACTCTATTTCCATAAAAATTAGGGATCAGGAAACTTTTTTCCTTCAGTATACTGTTTTGGGCTTGACTTTAGAAATCCATCACAAATAGTCTAGGTTTAGTCCTAGTGTGGACTAGAATAGCTGAAAGATGTTAATGCATGAAGGGGAGGGAAGAGGGGGAATATTTTAATTTACCTTTTTTAACTCTCTGTGCAAGAATTAAGCAACTTTCAGTACTTCTACTCAGCTAACAGCATGGGTAAAATGGGATATACTTGTGAAATGAGTCTCATCTGCTCTTTGCCAGGAGGCAGTAATAGAAGATTTAATGGGTTCCTTTGGGCCCATGCTATTACACAAGAGAAAGAAATTAAGATTCATTTAAAGCTAAGTGGCATGAACAAAAACAGCCCAAGTCAGATTCACTAAACGAGATGCAGATACTTGGCAAGATGTTTCTAGTAGAGTCAGAGTGATAAAAAGCTCTGAATTTGTTTGAACAGTCTGTGTGTTTTCTCATTTTGAATTATTACAGTATCTCTGTTAAAGAATAAAACCAAGGTTAAGATTGTATCTTCAGGAGCCTAACTCCTCGTGCACAACTTTTCTGTCATAGAAGAGTTGCTATGAACTTGGTTTGGTTTGAATTATTACACTGTTTTCAAATTCTTGATTTCTCTGGATTATTAATTTCATATTTTAATAGATTTTTAAAAATACTTTATTCTTTTCATATACATGTGAGTTTTCCCCGTGGAAGATACCAAATTTGTGTGCAGACGAAAAGAAATCTTCTGCTTTCCGTCAGTGAATTCAACTTTATTTCAGTTTTATGGGAAACAAGCCTATATGTATCCAAAAGTAATATTTTGGGTCCTTTTGGGACTGAGAAAACACATTCTTGCTATAAAGCCGAACTAGGGTCGACAGCTTCACTAGCCCTGCAATATAAGGTGTCCTCACAGGTGAGAAAATAAATCCTGAGTACAGTTTCTTTGCAACCATTTTTCATTTCAGTATTTACTTTACAAGTAACATTACTAACTCTGTCCAAATATATGCAAATGGTGTAAGTAAAATAATATTTTTCTTTATTGATCTAATTTTTTGTGAATTTACTTGGGCCTTTTAAGTGTGAAGTACTGATAAAAGTCAATAATGTCATAGTTAGAGAAATCTGACAGTTTTGAAAAGAATATTAATTTTAACATCCATGTGGTTCTTTTTTGAAATGCTGATACATGGTCCAGCTCTGATGTATAGTGTCATGAGGTATTGGAAAATAGTTTTGTATCACTCAGAAATAAGTAATATCAGAAGGAATATTCATAGGACAGAAGGAAAATTCATAATCTCAGAGTTTATCAGACTATTTTGGTATTAATTTAGTGTTTCCTTCAATGTGAGCTGCCTAATTCTATGTAAACCTCAAACCAGAGAGGATTTTAATCTCAAAGGCAGTGTATAAAATTCTGGATTTCTATAGGTAAAATATATTTCTATATTTGTTACAGCTGTGACAAGCAAGTTAAATAAACCTAATGGCAGAAGTGCTGTGGGTGAGCAGCCTGGCATACTTCAGGACAGGAATCAAATAATTGTGTTTTACAAAGAAGAAACACAAAGGAATTGTGTTTCAGTGGGCTTCTGCCTTTAAATACATATGTTCATTGTTTTTCTAAACATCCTATAAATATTGCCCTGTCATTAAAACGATAGTAGTTCAGAAGTTTGGCTGGACTAACACCAAAAACAGATTTGATGTTTTGCTATGAGCAAAGAAAGGTGGCATTTGATGGGGAGAAACCTAAAAAGCTTGTGAGATAATTGTGGTCTATATACTGCTGGAAGTGGGAGACTTGGTCAGCTTTCAAGTCTGGGTACTCAGCCCATTGTGAAACTTAGAAGGAAAGGGTAGTAAATCCCACTTTAAGGGGCAGCTCACTGTCTTTAGCCTCTGAAGAAGATTTTCCTGAGTATAAAAGAGTATAAATCAAAATTAAGAGCATGGAGCACATGAAAATTGGGTCATGATCTCCACATGTAGTGTATTAAGTGGAGACTAACGCTATTGTCACTTTGTTCATTAGAAATTTTACCCTCAATGGAAAATAAAGAGTGTTAAACTATGTAGCAGGTCACTTTTGCTTGCACATCTCTACTTAAAGAAGGTTAGATTTGAGTGTGTTTCCCTCTCAAGATTCTGAGCAGGTGGGATGGGCTTCAGCTGCTCTCCATGTTCCTTCTCCAGTTTTCTTAGGCCCTTGATTAAATTTGTGGGTTCTTTAGTAAGTAAATCAGTTTTAAATTAGTGTGTCCAAGACCTAATAGTTCCACGGTAAGACCACGATACTGCATATTTGTGTATAAAAAGAGGGATGTGGGCAAAATACCATTTGCTAAACAATGTGGTGGTTTTGTTGAGACTCACTGGCTGATTCAGTGCTTGATGCCGGCGGGTAATTCACACCTTAATGGGGCTTGCTTGTTCTACATGCTGCATTTGAAGCAGCTTCTGAGTCCTCCTAAAACGATTGCTCTAACATTTACATCTTCTTTTTGTTTACCTGTAGCAGTTAAGCTATGTATGTTCTCTATCCAAAGAGTTCTTGAGCTGTTTTGGAATTTTTTAGAACCATATTTCAGAAAATTTCTATTTCTTGTGCAGGGGACAAGCCCAAGAGTCATGTTGGATCTACAGAAATAATCTCTCTCCTTAGCAAATTTCAAACCCACAGTCAGAGTATTCTGATGGCAGAGAAACCTAATATGTGTGCATTCTGGATAATCATTGAAAATATAAAATAAATAAGGTAGAAATCAGACTTTGAGATTGCAGTGTCTTTAGGAACTGAATCACACAAATCTTTAAGAGAATTTTTGACAGCACCACTCCCTACCAATTAACTACCTTTAATGAGCAAATTAGAACAAAGTTATTTGTTTGAGTGTAGTTCTTTCCTCTTTGTGCTTTTCAAATTGCTGGGCAAGATTTTGAACAGAGAAAGGGAATTGTGGGCAACAGAGTGCCTTGATTTGTATGAAATTGCCCCTAGTCATTTAGTTCTGCAGGGAATCACAGCTGTGATATTCAAGAGTTTACAGTCTTGAAAGTTGCCAGAATGAAATTCTGCATAAAGTATTACGAGAGCAAGTTTTTAAAGGGAATATATATGCTTTATTTATTTACTGTCTTTAAGAGAAGGGTATTTTTGGCCTAGAACCTAATCATAAATTGTGTATTTCAGTGAGTGTAAAAGAATAAAAATAAATCTAGTAACTTTTTTTTTTCTTCTGGTGAAGTAAAATGCAGTATTTAATGCATTTTTAAAGTTAAAAGTAGCTACTTTCTGCCACTGCAATGGCATGCTCTATGCTAGACTTTTACTGCAAATCAGGGATTGCAGTTTAATGAGATGCTTGCCAAGAGATAAAACATTATTTTGTATACACATTACAGATGTGCTCTTATTTAATTTTTACTTCACCCCAAAAGAAACACAGTTATTGTATCTCATCAGAGTGCGCTTTAAATACCCTTTTTTTCTGCCCCAGTTTGTTGTTAATTATAAGTAAAAATGGACTGGCATCTCTTTTTCAAAACCAAGTGTACAAAAAGTTGACAGTTTAGCTTTCTGACAGACAATTTTTGCTTATGTGGAAAATATTGTTGTGTGCAGAGGGTTAGATTGGCTGATATAATACGTCTTTTCATGCAATCCAAACAACAGACACAGTAAAGACAAACAGGCATTTGTTTAGATTGTTGAATGAATCTTCAAAGTAAATTGTGAATGTCTCAACATTTAAGGAAATTATTTAAGACCCGGCTTTTTGTTAATTGCAGTGAACACTAGTGGTGTAATAGGTGGACTTTCAGAAAAATATATCCTTATCAAATTTAGGATCTTGGGCTATACAAAAAGTTCTGATGCCAGTGAGGAATTAAGCAACTGGAAGCATAAATTTACCAGCACCGAGTCAAATGCCTGCAGCTTTTCCAACTGTTCCTTCAGCCGCTGATCTCTTCTCACAGCTGAATTCATACACCCAATCTGTCTGAGCCGTGCCCTTGCAGTGCCAGCTTGTCAATCCCCGCTCTGGCTGGGTGGCTCTGGGACCAGCCAGGTTTTCACATCTCCCCCCCGCTGAGGCTGTAAACCAGGCAGGGCTTTTGTCTCTTTGCCAGCTGGCAAGCTGAACCAGTGGCTTTGTAAGCCAAACCGTGCACAGCCCACAGGGATTAGGCTGGGTGTGCGACGTGGGATTTACCTGATCCCTCTGTGTAGGCGAGTTATATCCGTGTCATGATTCTCCGTACTTTGCCTGCCACATCCTTCCATTTCCTGAGTGATGCTGTCCTAATGTGGTCTGTTGTTTGAAATAATGGTGTGCTTTTCAGAGAATGCCTGTTACAGGATATCAGCATAGGAAATGCTGGTTGAAATTCTACGGGGTATCGTTTCCACGAAGCCCTCTCCTGTGTATCTTAGGTTTAGAGAGAAAATTATTACGCTTACTGTTGGGTATTGATTGATTGATTGATTGATTATCCTCTGCTGTGTTATCCCCCTGTACATGTGTACAAAATGCAGAGTTTTAAGCAAGGAAAGGGAAATTATGAATTAAACTGGCTGTGCTTGCTCGTCGAAGAGATGGAATGCTAATAAGGAGTTTGTAGAACAGTGTCACATACTCTGTGAGCATTTTAATATTAAACCAAAGTACTTTATTTATTTGTTAGAATAAATTGATTGAGTTCATTGTCTTCAGAATGTACACGGGTTCAAAGAGAAGTATGCTAAATTTTACTTTTTTTGGAAATGTCTCCAAATAAGACAGAAATCTTGCAGGATTGCCAAGCAATTCTGAGCAAGTACATTTGGTGTTATTTGTATAACCAACAACCCAAAGGAAAAGCAGCTGAAGCATAAAAAGATCTGAGACTTAAATTTTTAGATGAGGTAAATCTCAGTTATTCTAACTGAATTTTGTCAGCTGATAACAACCTGTGCTTCATGACAGTTACAAAATATATAGGGTTATTTATGACTGCAAAAATACCTACAGAAATTGAGACTCCTAGCTGACATTCAGATATTATAATACTTCTTTCACACACTTAAAAAGGCTTCTGTGCAACTAATTAAAGCTATTAAAAAGAATAAAAGACACTGTGATGAATTAGAACCTAAGGGTAAAAAGGAGGAAACTTCTTCAGGAATACACAACCTTGCCAAGTGTAATAAACTTCAAAAGTCAAGCTGAAAATCAAATAAATCTCATCTTTAGCCTCACGAAGGATCTTGCCAATATGCTTAGGTAAGAAGACAGAACATTCCAGGAACTGCAAGCCTTCTGGAAAAAACCCTGCCTTCTGCCCCTTTGTGATCACACAGTAGAAATCCAGCTTGGTGCATGTACATATGTATGTGTACACTTATATGTGTTACAGGAACCTGAGTAAAAAAGCAATTTTCAGCTTAAACAGGTTTTTCTTTAAATTGTTGCCAAAGGCCGCAGTGATAGTGAGGCAGGGATAGAGTTGACCTCTCATCTTGCATAAAGGGGCATTACTGTCAACCTGTTTCTATAAAATGAACATAATTGTTTATAGATAAAATGTATGTGCTGAAAATGCTCTTTGCTACTATGTCAGAAAACTGTTTTCAGTATTGTTTGTGGTTTTAAAAAAAGAGCCCAAACTAATGAAAAGATCTGCTGCTTTATCTAGTGGAAGTCTCATGCTGGTTGCAAAGGCAGCTTTGAGGCACACCTGGACTTCACAAGTGCAGTAACTGAAGACCAGGGAGAGAGAGAAATATGAGACTAAATAGGTATACTGTTTCCAGAATTAAAAGTGCAAAGCTTATCCGTTGTGGTCACTTTTCCATTAATCTTTATCTAAATTTTAATGAAATAGAAAAAACTCTTTTGAAATCGAGCAAGATATGTAGGCTTTACCAGGAGGGGGTAAAAATAGTTGAAATCCCTGTCTAATGTGTTGTGTTCATGTAGTATTGTTTCCCTTTGGATCTTACATGAAAGTAATTGATTATTCCTAATGACTGTGCTTAAAAGTCGAGGTGGCTCTGAATTAGACAGAGAAGGCTCATGTTGATTAAATAGATTAAAAAGCATTTGACTATTTTCAGGTGTTGGAACATAGAATCACCTCCCGTTAAAGCCCATTGATCTCAGTAGCATAAGCTTAAGTAGTTTGCTGGTTTGGCATCTCAGTGGAACTGCTGCCTACATGCAAGGAATGCAAAGCTTGTCTTGTTGATGCCATAAAGGTAAAATCTCTACCTCAAGACAGAGAGCAGTTTTTAGTGGCAAAAGGATTGTGAAATGGAGTTGGTAAGTGTTACAAGGTACTTCTGAACTACCGAATGATAGTTTAGAGCTGCAGTACGCAATTTGGTGAACTACATAGGAGAGACAGAGTTCTGGTATCTGCTCAGGTGAGAAAAATTTCCTGTGAAGCTAAATAGAGGATAATGTGCTAGAACATTACAGCCATGTTTTTCACGTAGTCTGACAATATCTTGCCATGGGGATAGTGCTAGATGAATCTGTATTTGCTGTGAAATGCTCAAGATGAAAGCAGTAGTGCTTTATATTTTAACTAACTTTGGGCAATTCCAGATTAATCGGAACAAAATTTATCTGGTGGGATTTTTTTAAATGGCAATATCCCCTTTCAGTGTCACTGCAGGACATTACAATGAGAAAAGCTTTCCGGAGTTCCACAATTCAAGACCAACAGCTGTTTGACCGCAAAACTCTGCCAATTCCTTTGCAAGAAACTTACGACATTTGTGAACAGCCTCCTCCACTCAACATTCTCACCCCTTACAGGTTAGTAAAACAAAATTAATCAAAAACAGTTTGTAGCTTATTTTATGTAATAGAGATGATATATCCAGAAACCTTGCTCACACTGAATAGCACTTGAATATTTAAGGAGTCAGACTAGAAAACTGTGAAGGTGCTGGAGGAATGAAAGCAGCAGAAGACATTATAAGCATTAAGACTTTATTCCATTTGACTCAAATTTTAGCTCCGTGTAAGACAGTAGGAAAAAGTCATTTTTATTTTCCTTATTTATTAAAACCTATCATGTACTTGGATGTGAAGTGAAGAAATTAAGGTAAGTGTGTAGAAAGAAGAATCTTCAATGGAAATTAATTTTTTTTGCTGTCCCAGAGATTCAGTTTGAATCCGTAGCTGAACATGAGCAGCCATACAAATTTGCTCAATATTTTAACAGCAAGATCTGAGTGATTGGAGTGGGATTTCTCTGATTTATGACACTCTTTTTTTTTTTTTTTNNNNGAAGTGAATGGGATTTTTTGTTTTTATAACCCCTTTTTTTTTTTTTTTTTTTTTGTCTGGAGCTTGTGTTAAAGTTATCTTTCTAAAATTAGGACCTTGAATGTCTGGAAAGATAGTAAAAAGTGATGGTGCAGGAGGTCAATGATCTCTTTTGTGTTCCTCGGTAAAAGATTTCAGGGTCTGAAATACTATCTATTCCTTAATATGCCCTTGCTTTGTCTTAACGTTTGGATTCATGTCTTGTCAAATAAATAGTATGCCCTGTTTGTGTCACTGTATTTCAGGGATGATGGAAAAGAGGGTTTGAAGTTCTATACCAATCCTTCATATTTCTTTGATCTGTGGAAGGAAAAAATGTTGCAGGACACCGAGGACAAAAGAAAAGAAAAGAGGAAGCAGAAGGTACATATGTTAACTTTCTATGGCTTCTCTTTTTTTTTTTTTTTAATTTCCTAGAAAGGGTTTGCTTGCAGATATGCTACTTTAATAGCAATCCAGACTTGACAGAGTCATCTTTATTCAACTAAAGCTATTTGTATTCAGTTCCATCAACTTTAACAATTAAATAGTAATAGTAATAGGAGTAAAATAATCTAGAAGGACTTAAAGCCTTCTTCTTAATATAACCAGCTTTTGCCAAAATTTTCAAGTATTCTAGCAATGATTTAGAAAGGAGGAATACAGCAGGAATAAAGAATTTCACTTGAACACTTGTTTGTAAGCCAAAATTTTGACAATCCTACAGTTGAAAAAGCTTGAATGACATTCTTATAGATATGTTTAAACTGGAAAGAAATTCGTAGGAATAATTTGTTTATATTTTCGTAAAATTAAACAAGACTTTTGCAAAAGGTAATGCTACTTTTTTGTTTAATCATTATTCTGTATGTTTCATAAGTAGTAGAGAGAGTAAATACAAGTGTCAGATTCATAATTTTATTTCAGACTTAGAATAAAAAGCTACTTAAACAGGTATTTTTCTTTATATTGTTCAGGTACTTTTCCACTGGACTGATGTTTCTGGTTCTTACAAGTCTTTCTGGTCTACCTATTATGTTTAGCCTGAAAGCAAATTTGTCTTGCATTTGAAATGGGATTGTTTTTCATAATTTTGTGGCTGATGTTTATATGCAAGTAATTAAAAAACACTGTCTCAGTTGTCAGTTTTGTTTGCACAACTCTCCTACAGCAGAAAAATCTAGATCGCCCTCATGAACCAGAGAAAGTGCCAAGGGCACCTCATGACAGACGGAGAGAGTGGCAGAAGTTAGCCCAAGGTCCAGAGCTCGCAGAAGATGATGCTAACCTCTTACACAAGCACATTGAAGTTGCTAATGGCCCAGCTTCACATTTTGAATCAAGGTTCCTTTTTGTTTTTTCTGTCATTTGTGAAGTGTGTTCGTACCGCGTAGTGTACATGCATGAGAAATGGTCAGTGAGGAGATGCTGCAGGTCCCCTTGAAATGCACTGGAAGTCGCTGGTTTGGCTTCATCAAAACTCAGTTTTAAAATTCTTGGTGTGTCCTTGAAGGAGTAGTTACTATGTTGTTATTTTAAGGGTGGCGTGTACCCTCATTGTATCCTGGAGGATGTGTTGTCCTCTGCAGCTTGGTGAAGGGGTAGTGTCACTGCTGCAAGCTGGCACCCAGGTGTGTCACTGCATTCCAGTCCTGACCTACAAAATCCCCATTATTCCACCCTCTTGATTTTTTTTCAGCAGCCACTGCCAAGACTATATTGTGTGTATGATGTGAACAAACGTCCACTTGGAACTCAAATGAGAATGCTGAGCTTCTCTTTACTCTTGAACAAATCCATTATTTGATTGACATTTCTGGTTATAGCCTATTACAAAATCCAACCTGTTGAATTCTCATTTCACAGCACATATTTGCTGGTGGCTAAAAGCAGCATTTCACATGGTAAACACCTGCTGTGCTTATGCTTCTGGTCTTGGTGCAAAATCAAGTCCATTTTAACAGCCAAGAAATATCTGATGGCAGAGAGGGCTGGCAAGTAATGTTAGGACATTTGGGGATATATTTTTGGTTTGGGTTAATTTTTTTATCTTTCTGTGGTCAAAAGCACACCATAAGAGAGTATTTTGTTTAGCTTTGTAAGGCCTTCAAACAAGCTCAGTAGTGATGGTGAGTAATTATGACAACTCTTGGAGAGAGCATTTGTTCCCTGAAAAGGAGAAAAACCTGCCTGTAGAAAACTTAGCTCAATTCAGAATACGAAAATGCTCTCAGTGCATTTCACTCAGTGGAGTACAAGTTAAGTTATGATGATTAGCATTTTCCTAGGAACAGTTTTATAGTATCTCTGTAAACTGCTGTGTCAAGTCCTTGGCAGAAACATCTGCTTTCCTGCTGTCCTTTTGTTGTGTTGTATGTTGGGTTCCACTTTTGACATGCTTGTTTTGTATCCAGGACCCTGGCCTAAACCTTGATTATCTCTATACTAGTAATGCAATTATTGATAATGCTGAAGTGATTTGGAGCACTGCATGTGCAGAACATGTTGTTCAAATACTGAACAGCACCATACTTTGGAATAAATGAGGAAGATTTTCACCCCTGAAGAATTTGATAGGCTTAGATACCACAGTGGTGGCAATATGTGGAAATATAAATCGTTGCTCTGCTTGTGGGAAAGTGTTCTACAAATACTTTTGCTCTGAATTTAATAGAGATTTTTTAAAATAAAAATCTGTAATTGAATAGTTAATTAAAATTTTCTAACTGATCAGGTCCTTGAGGTGTGTCTAAAGTTGTCATTAACAAATTGAATCATCTTTATTTACTGCTACTACTCAATAACAGATATTGATTGAGTCCTATGTCTATTAAATCAGTAAGTTCTCTGTATATATTGGAATAAAGATCCTCTGACAGAAGTTCAGCTAAATTATTCAGTTGTAAATTCCACCATTCTAACATCTATGGATGTTTCATGAATGTTATAAAAGCAGAGTAGTTCTGATTGTATTGCTGTGATTATTTAACTCAAAATAATGTGACTAATAAACACTAAGGTCACATACATACTGTAGAAACTGGTATTCCTGTCAAAATCAAACCCTTGAGCTGCTAGAAGTAATAAAAGGGAAAGTAGGATAAATTATTGAAAAGCCACACGGTATAATATGCAACACTAGCGGAGAGAATTTACTTGCATTCAGAAGTCAGACTGACGTATGGAACGGCAGCTGAGGGCTCTGATACTTAACTCCTGCTAAAGGTGAAGCTGGATCCTTTCCCCCTGCTTTTCTGCAGATCTCAAGCATACGTGGACCACATCGACGGGTCGTACTCCCTCTCGGCGCTGCCCTACAGCCAGATGTCCGAGCTGCTGAGCAGAGCCGAGGAGCGTGTGCTGGTCAGGCCCCACGAGCCGCCGCCGCCGCCGCCCATGCACGGGGCCACCGAGGCGAAGCCTGTGCCTCCCTGCGCCGGGTACGCGCCCCTAAAGCCGCCCGCGAGCCCCTCGGGGCTGCGCTCGCCTTCCACCACCCCGCCACCACTGCCAGCGTTGTTTCTGCGCTGCCCAGAGATGCCGGGCATCCCCTGCGGGAGCAGGGCCGCCGGGAGCTGGATGGGGAGGCCGGCATTAAATCCCATGGGGCGCTGTGCTGGAGACAGGCCTCGCCCTGCCATTGCCACTGCCGCCGTGTTTGCCGGCTGAGTTAGGTGGCAAGACAAGTAGCTGTGTGGAAAATGTTTCTGCGAAATGGGCACATTTCAGGATGTGGCTTTGGAGCTTTGGAAATCTGTACACCTGAGCTGTGTTTCAGCCGACGTGAAAGGAGGAGTATATCACAGCAAGACAGTCAGCTGTCAAAACTATGTATTTGTCACATTTGCTAAATTGCCAGTGCTTCCCTCTCCCAAAGTGTTTTTATTTTCTATTTCTCTGTACCTTTTCAGAAGTGAATACATAGATAGAATATTTTCTAGAGGTGAAAATCTCTTTGTCACTCCTCTGTTTTTTTATACCAAAAGTCTTACTCTTACATACAACTTAGAATAGAGGACAGTTAATTCAGATGGGCTTATTACATCAGCAAGACGTTAGTCTCTGAAAAGAATTATTATTCCTGCTTAGGAAACCATACACAAAAATAGGTTAATTTATCACAACAGTTCAAAGAAATCCTCTAGTGGTCTTTCAGGAAAATAAGTTTACTGTTCTCTCTTGTTTTCTTCAGTTCACCTATTCATTGTCCTATAATGAGTATCTAGCATGTAACTGTACCTCTCTGTACGCAGTATTGATGACCTTTAGTATTAGTCTCATTCATTTTGTCATCACACCTTAAATATATATTTCAATTTAACTTGTCCTCATTGTTTGCATAGTTTTGTTTCGGTTTTAAAGTTCTGTGAATCAAAACAGTTAATCAACTGCTAGTTCCCTCACTTGAGAAAAATAATTTGGATTTACTTAGGGACAACGGGGAAAATTATACTAGTATAGGAAACCTTTGATAAAGATGCAGGTACATTGTATGAGGACATAAATTTTGTTAATAGCTGGATTTGAGCAGAGGTCTTTTGGAAACCTGATTCATGCTTCATACTGAAAATTAGACTTCCTTGTTTATGAGGTGTTAACAAACACTCTGAAATCATCATAGTACATAATGCTCTTTAATGCCTAGGTTTCAACGTTCTCAAGTTGCAAAAGTGACTCTGTTGCTATTTTTTCCACTCTCTAGCTCTAATAACTTTGTTCTGTTATTGGATGTTGCAGTTCTACTCCTGGCTTGGTAGAAAATCGTCCTCAGTCACCAGCAACAGGCAGAACACCGGTGTTTGTGAGCCCCACTCCTCCTCCTCCACCACCACCGCCTCTTCCATCTGCTTTGTCGACTTCATCGTTAAGAGCTGCAATGACTTCCACCCCTCCACCCCCAGTCCCACCCCCGCC
>VXBQ01004808.1:84190-110746 GCA_013400175.1 Phainopepla nitens
TTTCTGGTTTCTATCCTCCACAGTGTGGGCACTGCCAAGTAAACAGGTTTTTTTCAATTTGTAATTGCACTTATCAGATGTTTAGTTCGGATGGCAAAACTGGTTCTCTGTGAATGCTAGATTACAGAAAAAAGTACATGTGTTTGTAGATGATCTGTGGAGATTATCTTTCCATTTCTGTTTACCTGCAGGTGTAGGTATTTCTGATCATCTACAGATTGTGTAGAAGACAAAAACATTGGTTTTCACAGACTATCAGATAAAAGCAAAACAGATCAATTGGCATTGAAATTTTGATAGTTTGTCACTGTATTACAGCAAGATATAAGTGATGTTCAGAAATCACTGCTGAAGACTTCAAGCTGTTAAGTATCTGATCTGGACGCAGCGCAGTAGTGGAGCAGCCTTTGCATTGCAAGTGCCCATGGCAGAGTGCAGGGGAAGGGCAGAGCTGCAGGGCAGTGTTTTCCTGATGATCTCATGGGGATGAGCTGTGTGCCAGCTGTACAGTTCTGCTTATGGTGCCCATGGCCAGGAAAATCGCTGTGCGTGCTGCTGTTTGACTGTGGGATGTCTTTCAGTACCTGAGATCTCTCAAATGTTTCAAGTCCTGCATTCTTCTACTCTTCCCCTGCACCTGCAGCACAGCACAGAATCTGTATGGCACTGTGCTATCAGCAGATAGGCTATAGCACTAATTCAAAATATTTTTGGATGTCTATATGCATGTGAATTGATAACATCACTGAAGCCTAAAGAAATGTTGACAACAGTTGAGTATAACAGGGGTGTGTGAACGTGTGTAGAGGATGTCAGCAAAAATGAGAAAAGAGAGCCTACTGCTATAGCCTAGGTGATTGCTGAAAACACTTTTGACCAAGTCATGCCCAAGAAACAAAGGCTTGAGTTACCACAGCTTTGATCTCCAAGTAATACTTTATCTCAAACCAAATCATTGCATGATAAAACACAGGTTGCAAGAGATCCTGTCTTGTTAGGATACTCAGGTAGCTATAAACTTTCATTAAAATTATGAAGAGAAAGTCTAGAAAACGTTTGGAAATGCAACTAGCAGAACGGCTTCATCGCTTACAGTGGCACTAAAAATGGATTTTAATGGGAAATCAGAACCAGGATATTACAGTAGAAGGACTCAAGATCTTGTCTGCCACTGCAATTCTGGCATTCCTCTCTTTAAAAGCTTGACCAAAAAAAATTCTACCTGAGCGGGGCAGCGTCTTCTGTCTTCATTTTTGCTCGCAAAGCCTTTTGTGGGTCGTGAACTAAATGCATTTAGGGTGGAGAAGGGGGAGAGTGACCTGTTTGTGGTCTGACGTCCTGCAGGTATCCAGCTCCGCAAGGTGGAAGAGCAGCGGGAGCAAGAAGCTAAGCACGAGCGCATTGAGAATGACGTCGCCACCATCCTCTCCCGCCGCATCGCTGTGGAGTACAGCGATTCAGAAGATGATTCAGAGTTTGATGAAGTAGATTGGCTGGAGTGAAATCATTACCTTGCTGTACACTGCAAAATCGAATGCTAATGTCCGTTGTGGTGCTTGTTCTTTGAAAGTTTGATGGTCATTTCTAGTGTTTTTTGTATTCTTTTCTTAACATAATTAATCCATGTTTTTCTACTTTTCAGTTTACAAAGAGCTCCTAGTGCATCTTCAAAACTAAATGTTTTACAGTGGCTTTTCTTACACATCTCTTTTGAAAGAACATACTTTGTTCCAATAGACCACTAAGTATTAAGCATGGGCAGCTGTTGGTAGAGTAGCAGTTTCAATTTTTTGGCATATCTTAACTGTGCACTTTGTGAATTTTAAGTTGATGAAGGCAACTGAGATTGACATTCCAAGGGCAGCTGTATGTACTAATGAGCCTTATTCCACTTCTGATAGTGTTTTAAAACATTAAACCTAGCTATCAAAATATCACTGCCTCGATCACACCTGTACACTAAAAGTACATATAGTTAGCAGCACTGAACACACTGAAAAGCAAATGGATCTTTGGGGGGGTTTATTATTGTTTTATTGTTGTTTTTAAATAATTATGGCCTTATTTGAATGTTTAGAGATTCCCCTTCCCTTCTTCCCTCCCAGGTACATATTGTGTGGTACTATTTTTGCCTGCTTAATAAAAGTTTAAAGTTTGGTTTTTTTCTTTCCCTTGTGAAATCTTTTGACTTAAACATGCTGTGTAACTTATGTAACTGTTAAAATAACAGTTTGATTTAATAAATGATTCATTTTAAATGTTCCTGGGTGTTGCTCTTTCAATGAAGCCTGCTTTTCACTGGTATACCTGAGAGATCCTTGGATTTCAGGTATTTAATCTGTGGTGTACCAAGTTACAGTAGATATTCCTGATCTAACAAGAAACTATCATTAAATCATATCTATATACACATCTACTGGAAAAAAAAACCAACTGAATCTTATAATGATCTTAGTTAAAAAAAAATTACAAATACAGAATTTGGAACTTGTGGCTAATTTGCTTTAGAATTGTGTTGGGGTTTTTTTAAAGTACTTTAGTGTCAGTGTATCTTGAGGAAATGCAGCAGTTAAAATAATGGTTGATGAAAGATGTGCTGTCTAGAGCACGTTTTGCACAGCTTTTGTGTTTCTCTTCCCTGGAATAACTCCTTCAAATCTGAGCACATAGTCAAAAGCCTGTTGAGAAGGGAAGCATGAGAGAGTGCGAGAGCTCTCTTATCCTGAGATCTCGTTCCTGGAAGATGGAATCCTATAATAGAGAAAAATAAATCTTGAAAGTCAGAATGAGATTTCTGAAGGTGGAACATTAAATGTTCTGTGTTACAAAGCAGTTTGCAGGGACACGTGGATGTTAGCCTTCTCTTGGAGCTGGGCAAAACTCCCGAGGTATAGACTGGGGTAGGAATAGTGCAGAGCTTCACTTCCAGCTTCACTGTCACCACCTCAGCCTCCACTGTTGTTTTGCACATGGCCTGCTCTACTCTACTTTTCAGCTGCAACAGTAACGCCTTTGTTGGTTTTGCAGAAGAAAAAATATTGTCACAATTTGTGAATCTGTCTTTGTAACTGTGGCTGCAGATCTCTGTGCCCTGTTCTCTCTGATAGTTTCTTCACAGCAACACCATCTGGTTTGTTCTGTCGTTCTCTTTCAACTTCCCAAGTGCATGTGCTTCTTAACCCCTCACTGGAATGGTAAAGAGAGGATGTCAGAGGCACTGCTGCATGAATATTTGATGGTGTTTCCTTGGGTCTCAGGAATGCTAACTAACTTGTCCAGGAACTGAATGGGCGATCCTATTGATGCAGCTGTAAAGATTTGAGATCATAAAGCAAAGTGCATTGTATGTACCTGCAGCTCCCCTTTAACCAGGGACCCAGATCTGCACTCCAGCCAGCTGAAAGAAGAGCTTGTCCCTGAATTTTGTGTGTACTTAGTTCTGCCATTCACAAAATTACATTTCAACTGATGTTTATGCCTTTTCCTTACTCAAGACTCTATAAACTCCTGATTTTTCTGGTGGATATTACAAAAGCAGCCTAAGTTATCACTTAAATGGAGCAGCAGCATTTCTGTGCCCAGGCTGTAACTGTTCAAATTAGGGCATCTTACCATCATGCCTGTGTTGGTGGGCGTGCTCTGAGTGTGTCCAGGAACTGTGAACTGGATATAACTTACATAAAGTGAAGAAAAAGAGAAGAAATTAAAGCAAAAAACCTCTCTTATGTAACTGCAGCCATCCCATAGCAGACTTGAAGGTATTAAAAAAAAGTCCTTATTGATAAATGGCTATTATTGACCTGTTTTGCTGTCCTGCTGATTAATAATATCCTTTCCAAGCCAGTACCCAGGGCAGACAAAGCACTCATTTAATACGACACAGTCACACAAAGTAATGAACCTTGTCTGTGAAAAGTCAAGAGTTAAATTCAGTTAACATTTCAAAGGCAGGATTCTTGGCCTTCTGCCACTGCTACAGCTTTCTGCCATAGCAACTCGTCTCCAGATAGCAATAGCGATTCACTAGCAGCAAGAGGTGATTGTTGAATTTGAATATTTGTGTTTGTAGATCAACTCCGAGCTGTGCATTTGCAATCTCAGTGATTTGTGTCCCTCTTACTGTGGTCTCCAGCCGCCTTTCTGGTTTGGTGGAATGCTATGCAGAGGGCTGCTGGGCTCTTCATGCCTGTGATTAGATGTATAATAGATTATTGATTGCTTTGTCTTGTAAGGTACTAAATCAAGTCTTCTGTATTGAACTGTTTATGGAGTCTGTTGTTTACCTCTGTACATTGCAGCAGCTGGTTAAAACCAAGGCTTGAAGTATGACACAAAAACAATGTGTCAGTAATGTCCCATACAAGTGAAGAGTAGCCTTTGTTTGTCTTCACCTTTTTCTCAATCTGTAATCTGGGACAGTTAAAAATTATCTACCTCTCCTGCTGAGAATTGTCAAGGGGGAGGGGGGAAATAACAATATAAAGTGCATAGAAGTAACAGAATCTGCTTTGTGGCAGATGACTAGGGAGGTGCAGAATTGGTCACTCGGGTGTTTTATCAAAAGATAAAACAGTAACGACACAGCCATCATAGACAAACCAAAACCAAATCAGTAAATGGAAGAGAACAAGCAGTGAAGAAGCAAAAATTAAAAAGAGGCATAATTCTGTTTTGGTTGTTTGGGATTTTTTTAGTGGTGTGACGTGAACAGTAACCATTAAATACTAGATATTATTAAGGGATGTTATCTCCCAGTAAATTGAGATTTTGGAAGCAGGAGGCATATTGAAAGGCCTTTAGTGGATAACATTATTATTTTCTGCATGGTACACAGGAGTGCACTCCTCAGCATTTAGGTGGACACTGACGCTGCCTGTCTGATGGATGCACAGACTAACAGTTCCTCAAAAGGTGCTCTGGGACCCGAGTGTGCCAACAGGTACCCGCAGTCCCCAAGGCGTTGCAAGGCTCTTGAGGATGATGGGATCACCTTGGCTTGGATGCAGCTGCCACCCCTGAAGTGCATCCCCACGTCATTTACGCGGCTGCGAGCCTGTGTCTGCTTGGAGGCTGCAGATAGGAGCAGACTCTGCCGTATGTCAGTGTCCCCGGCCCGTGGATCCCCACGGAGAGGGGTTCAGGACATGGTGCAGAAGCCCCGGCTTGAGCGGCGGGCGCGGCTCCCAGCGGCGTAGCCCAGCGCAGCGGTGCGGGTGCGGCAGCGGCCGGAGCCCCGAAACCTGGCGCTGCCGCAGACCACGGCAGCTCCGAGAGGAGACAAGGAGCCAAAGCCCCCGCACAGGCTCTGCCGCCCAGGGCTGCATCGGCTAAAGATCGGACAGACATTCGACTCGAGCTCCATCAAGTGTCCGCTTTGTCTCCTCAGCTGCAGGCCAGAATGAGTTTTACTCTCCCTCGCAAGAGGCGACATTAAACACCGGGAGAGGAATCACACCCAGAGACCAGGAGCAGCAGCAATAGTGATGTCCCTTTTTGGAGCCTCTGCCAATTCTCCCCTCTCCTTTCCCCTCCTGAGTACTTTTCACACTTGCACGATTCTCCGGCGTGGTAGTCTGCCCACAGGAGACTTCTCACACGCTTTTTGTGGCTGCAGCTGGGAGAGACCTCCCTGCTCCCCAAACTGCTTCTTGAGTACATCACCAGCCCTCTGTAGATGTGAGTTCCCTCCGTCCGTCCTTTGAGCTGCTTGGGACTGCTCTCTCTCCCCTCGTTCAGCCCTAATGAGCTGGGTCGGGTTTAAGTGCTTAAAAAGCAGGTTCCTGGCAACTCGGGCACTTGCTTTCTTGCCAGCATGCGCGCAGAGAGCGCTCCCGTGAGTGAGCGACTTGGCTGTCAGCTCTGAGGGCTTAATGAATGCCTGGCAGCACAGCGCTAGGCAGCTGCGGAGGAGCAGCCAGGGGATGGGGACCTCACCCCCGTGCCAGCTGCTGCTAGACGAGGACACCCGGACAAACCTCAGGAAACGGGCACCGGGGGTACAGAGGAGGTACGGCGAGGCTGGAGCTGCACCCCCCGTTCTGTTGCCATGGGACTGATTGATACTGCACAGCCTGTGCTTCTTCTGTGATCTCTGCCCTCCACAAGCAGACATTTTTCCCCCCTGCTAATTCCTGTGCCTGGAGAATGGGTTCTACCACATTAGTCATTGCTCATGTTCCTCAGCTGCCAGCGACCCTTGACAGCAGCATCAGTAACAGCCTCTAAAGAAAATTGCATCCGTCCCATTTCTTCTAAATTCTTATTTTTACCATATTTGCAGGCTCTGAGCAATTGCTCCAGCTACCTTCCTTTTGGCAACTGGAAGTGTCCAGGGTACAGATTAGAGAAGTCATCAAGCATCTCTCACCAAACGGGGCTGAGTATTTCCCCTCTTACGTGTTTTTATCTGATGGTTCAGTAACTTCACAGACACAAGACAGCTGAGTGCCCCCTACACACAGGTCGTTTTCATTTCCCACCTCCCCCATTTTAATGCCATTAATGTCAGAGGGTTATTTATTACAAAACTTGTAACATTCTCCCACATCTTCACAGCAGTATCATCTCAAGAAAAGCTGAAAAAATACCTCCCTTTCATGAGATCTTCCGCTGTGTTTTAGCCACTCCTACTGCTCTGCACGGCATTTCCTTCACCACAATTTTAAAATCTCAGAGCAGGTCTCCTTCTCAACACACCCCAGTGCCTCCTGTGGAGTAAGATCCATGCTCAGTGTCATATTATCACAGCTTGATTTTGCACTTCAGTATCAGCCAGAAATAACTCCAGAAACTGCCCGAAACTTCTAACCTTGTGAGAAAGCAGCTCACAGCCTGGGTCTTGGCATGGTGGTGTAGTTCAGAAATTCCCCTTCACGCCAAGCAAATTCTGGAGGCTGGATTTTTCCCAGCTGCGTTTTGGCAAAGCCAAAACCAGCTTGTAAGCATCCCCAGCAGGACACAGAGCCCCATGCAGGGATGTAGGAGGCCATCAGGCAGCCTGAGCGAGGGGCTGCTCCCCACACTGCACCCCAGATAAGGATGCCTCTTCTGGGTTTTAAAAGCACAAAGAAGTTAGCCATGCTCCCAAACAGGACAGGTGTTCCCCCCAAGCCAGTACCCTTTGCTGGTCAGTAGGAATCCTGGCAATAATTCAGCTGTGGTTAATTAGAAGAAAACATTAGGATAACTCCTTTGCTTCTGTATACTTTGTTCTCTGCATGATGGCTGTGCACCAGCACCTGCCAGAGGAAGTTTCAGTGCGGATGATTATCTTTGGGTGAATCACAGGTAGGAAGAGCAACTCAGTCCCTGTTCCCACAGCAGAGAGAGCCCGGTGCTGAGAGCTGCCAAATGTATTTGGGCTTCCCAGAGAGCTCCTGCAACTCCTGCAACTCACTCTCTGTAGCTCTCTCTGATGATTTCCCTGTGACCTCTAAGGTCACATGGAAAAGTTACCACCCTAAATCCCAGAAATTTTAAGGCCAGGCTTTGAAGCCTCCTTGGAGTTTGAAGCTTTCCACTGACTTGCCACATCTCTGCAGCTTGCAAAATCCCAGGATGTGAGGTTCTCCTGAAGAGCCTGCAAGTGGGAGTACAGCCAGCCCTATTCCCTCAGTGTCCCCAGAAAGCTGATTTCACATCTCTTGAAGCCAGGAGGCATTTTTTGGAAGATGTGTGCTGAAGCTGTGCCCCAGCAGTGGCCACTGTGGCCTCTGCCACAAGGCCTGAGAAGATCCCACAAGGGCAAGGTGAAGGGGCTCTCATGGCTGCAGCCCCAAGTGACCATCATCCAGCATTCAGAAATTCACAAATTCCTGCTGGAGCACCCTGCTGTCAGCCGCATCAGCTCCCAGGGCTGGCCAGTCAGTGACACCTGTAAGAAGTGTTTAGCACAAGTCTGCTGGCATCTCCTATCATCCCCCCCCCGCAACACACATGGGAGCAATTACTTTTTCAGGTTTTTAGTCTGTTTTTAGTAGTCCTCAGAGTCACCATAAATTTCATTAGCTGGATTTATGCGGTCACTAAACTGCATGATACAGTGTTATAGGCACAGCAGGAAATTATTTGCTGTTCTGGTGAAAATGAGTATTTCCTAGTTTTGTCAGTGCCGGGAATTACATTATCAGGGAAATAATAACCAGCTGAACTGAAGGAGGGTTTGATTCATGGTAATTACTGATTATATGCAGATTACTTTATGGCTTTAATTCTTTGGTCTCCCACTGTTTGCTTGCTAAACCTCTTAAAAAAAAAAAATAAAAAAGGCAGTGAGCATATGAGAGCCTTGTTTGTAAGGCAAATTACAGAACCTAATTTGTTGATTACATGAAAGGAAGCAGAGCTCTGCACAGACCAGGACAGCGGTGGGAAGGAGCCAGCAGAGAGCTGTGCTTGCATCCATCCTCGGCTGCAGCCGCTTCTGTGCTGCTCTTCAGCACCCGATTCACGTTCCCGAGATTGCCCCCCTAACCTGTGCTTAGGGCTAGGTTTACTGGGGCAACAGCAGGCCTGAAGGTGGTCTGTGCCCTTTGTCTTCCACCCCTGTTCATCAGGTGGAGATAAGAGGATGTATCAGTTCATCTGTGCTCAATATGCACCTAAAAACATTTCTTCCTATTCAGTGCAACAACCAGGCCCTTGCAAACCTCCTGTTTTAACTAACACTATGCTTTAAGGCATCAGAAGCTGGTTAGCAAACCGCTGCTTCTGACAGAAAGCTATCCAAAAATAGAGCAGAGCATTACCACTGCTTCTCAGACACTCCTGCCTTTCCAAAACAGCTTTCCTCTTACTTCCTACAGAAGACTTGCAATCCCGGGGGATGAAACTAGCCTTTTGATCTCACATCATATTCTTAGCATTGCTGGAGCAAAATTTCAGACCGTGTTCTCTCTGCAATGGAGAGATGGGAAGAGAGACCCTGCTCCCACTGCCTCTGACTGGCAAGCTTCTTCTCTCTCATTGTGCCCAGGGGCAGCGTGCTGACCGCATTTATTCTTAAAATACATAGCCACACCCTCTTAAGTAAAAAGCAGGCGCTGGGGTTTGCTTCAGAAACCATCACCCTGTGTCAGAGCTGGCTCAGAAGCACGGCTGGGTGCTCCATCGCGTCTGGGTGCGTTTGTCTGCAGCCGCTTCAGCGCACGTGCCAGCTGGGATCTTCCAGCTGCCAGCACTTTATCTAACAGATGAGAGTGAGGAAGGGAAGGCACTGTGGTTGCCAGCCCAAAAGACAGCACTCTGTGTCAGGCAGGCCTGCCTGCACCCCTGGGGGTGTCAGTGCAGAGGAGCAG
Organism: Phainopepla nitens; assembly: GCA_013400175.1. Lineage (NCBI taxonomy): Eukaryota > Metazoa > Chordata > Aves > Passeriformes > Bombycillidae > Phainopepla > Phainopepla nitens. Next base: position 93,487 of record VXBQ01004808.1, read on the forward strand.
GGGTGAGTAGCACCTGCTGGATCCATCACGATTAGACACACATCAGACGGCACTCGCAGCCCGTGTGAGCTCTGTTCTCATCATGACATGGTGCAGGGCCAAATCCAGGCTCTGGGGTGAAAGGTTGGCACCACCAGCATCCCTTTGGGAGCCTCCAGAAAGGCACTCTGTCCCCCTGGTCAGTACTAGCCATGACAGCTCCCCAGGCCCAAATATAGGGCAATACTGATCCTTCACAGAATAATAGAAACAAGGGTGGTTAGAGTTGGAAGGAACCTTGGAGATCATCTAGTTCAAATCCGTCTGTCATGGGCAGGGGCAACTTCCACGAGACCAGACTGCTCAAGGTCCCATCCAACCTGACCTGAAACACTGCCAGGGATGGGGCATCCACAGCTCCTCTGGCCACCCTGTTCCAGTGCCTCACCACCCTCACAGTGGAGAATTTCTTCCTTTTATCTAGTCTACCTTCTTTCACTTTAAAGCCTTTAAAGCCTTTTAACCTTTGTTCTAAGTCCATATTACCTTTGTCCCTGAGATTACATTATCCCCCTCACTTGTAAAGAGTTCTTTTCTGAAAGCAAAATTGTATCCTTGGCTGTTCCCAAGTGCCCCAGCGGATGAAACATCCTGACTGCCCCTCATTGCAATGCAGAGCCCCACTGAAGGGACAGTGTTTTCAGAAGTGGTCCCTATTTCTGCCCTAATGTCCATGAGTGTGTTTCAGCCTTTCTGGTTTGGGCAGCTGGATCCACACTTTGATCTGCCTGTGCAGTATGGCCACCCTCTGGAATGCTGAACTTTCCGTTCTCCCTTTGTAGGTCACATGTCTTTAGGAGAAAGATACATGCCCCTTTACGCTGACCAGCAAGAGCTATTTATCACCTCATTTGTCCTCTCATTTATCTTTTTTCAGTGCAAGAATAATAATTAAATGGTAATTATAACGAAAGAAATACTGTTTAAAGTGAAATATTTTCCTTTTGGCTGTTTGCTATGGAAAGGCTGCTTCCTCCTCTGCTGTTTCACTAACACCCACGATCAGATAACATTTGATGAACCACCACAAATTAGGATGCAGCTGAACGTTCCTTTTTTTTGTACTGGCTGTGCCTGGAGACGGTGTGTGCGGTTTTGCTTTCCCACCGAGCTCGCTGCCCCCGGGGCTAACCACAAACCGCTTCAGGCCGTGCCGAAACCGCCTGGATGTCGGGGTTTCACCCAAAAAGCCTCCGGGTGGCTGCCGGGAGGAGCGGGCTGCGGGGCCGCGCCGGGGATGCGCATCGGGAGGTGGCAGCATCTCACCGCTGCGCCGAGCCCGGCCCGGGGGGAGAACAGCCCCTTGCCCAGCCACGGTGCTCTGTTCGAGAGAAAAGCAGCAGGTTTTAATCCTTTTGTCCTGTTTGCCAAGTATGCCATACTTTCCATTTGCTGCTTGCTGCTTTTAGAACTCTCCCCTTTTCTCTCTTTTTACTTTCCTTCCCCCGCTCCCCCCGCCACTCCCCTCCTTCTTTATTTCTTTCTTTTAAGAGAGGGAAGGAGTTAAAAGAGGCAGCAAAAGGCAGCAAACCACCTGCATCACCCGGAGCAACATCCCCAGGACCAGCGAGAACGGGCACCAAAGGCAAACACTCGCGGGTCACCCGTGTCACCCATGGGAAGCTCAATCTACGACCAGGGCCTCCGCCTGCTCAGGGGCATGGGGATTGTGGTGGGGGTCCCCACAGTCTCCTGCTCACCGGGGAAAAAATCCTGCAGAAGCCCTGTGAGAGCCCCCAGAGCGACGGAGAAATCCTTCTCCTCTGGTCACCTCGGGAGGAGAGATGGCGCTGCTGTCGCGCCGAGCGCAGCTCTGCCCCTCGAGGGGCACGGAGCCCAGGGGTGTCCCCTGAGGAGGGACCTGCAGCGGCCTCGGCCCATCAGTCGGACCCGCACCCACCCGTCCGTGCCCCCAGAGGGCGGCGGCAGGGGTCACAGCCCCACCGTCCTCGTCTCCTCAACCAATAGGAAGGCCATAAACCACGGGAAAACAGTAAAAAAGTGTCTGGGCTGGTTCCTGTAGCAAGAGTTTTGCAACACTTCCCTATAGGGCAGGCGGCCCGATGCAGAAGCAGTGCCTGTCTGCTCCTCTCTGATGCAGAGCTATTGCTCCTCTGGGTCATTTTATCAACAAGCCCGTGTCCTATCAGCTGCACAAAGTGCTCCTAAACCCCAAAGCACGTCCTTGCTCTCGATGTGCCAGGTCTGGGCTCCTACACACCACGGATCAGTTCAGATCCAAGGGAGTCTGAGAGTTCTCTTAAAGAAAAAGCACCTGGATGACTTTGGATAAACCCTGAGTTCTCTTCTCCAAAAGAATCCACAGTGCTTCAGAGCCCAGGCGATCCCTTGGAAGTGCATGTGTCATTTGTGCCCATGGGACATAGCTGGTTCCAGAGTACATCCCCTTGTCTGCAGACAATTCCAGCAACAGCAGGCAGTCCAGTGCAGGAGCATCCCTGGGCTGCAGCAATCCTCTCCCAATGCCCCCCCAGATCTGGGGAGGACCAACCTGCACAGAGTGGCTCCTTCCACCCTTGGGAAGAAGAGGAGGAAGGCAGGGACGACACTAAGACCTCTGTGTCTCATGTTCACAGCCCAAGTCCTGACTTCCATCCAAGGAAAGCTACTAGTGCATGGAGAATGGCTCACAGGGGCGCTTCTCCTCGTGGAGCCAGCAGAACAAGCTTCTCAATGAGAGAAATCAGTGAAAGTGTGTAAATTCAGAGCCTCACGAGAACATCCATGTGTGTGTGTGTGGGTTTGTGCCTGTCCTGCTCCTTTCAGTGACCCCGGACAAGTGGAGCAGGGCTGAGCTGCGGCGTGAGCCAGCACAGCTTCAGCCAAGGGGCCAGACTGCTCAGAAATAAACGTGGTTGGCAAGGCAAACAGCCCCCTGAGTCACTTTAAATTAAGTTACTGATTCCCTTCTCATAAAGGTTTTTGTGCAAACAGTGAGACTGCACCTTTATTAGTGACTGGATATTGAGGTATCAGTGCCTGTGATTTTGGCAGCTTGTGTTTTGGCAGCAGATTTTCCTGTTACAGTCTGCAATAAATGTGGTCAATGATGTTGGCTAAACTATTCTTTTACTCTTTTGGCTAGTTATCTGCAGATTAGAGTTTTCCTATCGCTGATAACTGCACCTATTACTGTGTCACACATTTTTCTAACAGGAAGATTTTTTAATAGTACAGAAAGAAAATGATGTAATGTCTCCCCTTTTTCTCAAGGCAAAACTGACACGAAGAACCAACTGTAATACAATATTAACTCTTTTTGCTCTCACATGGCTGTGCTAAATGTCTGTATTAACCTGATGTTCACATAAAAGTAAATGCTCTGAGAGGATATCAAGAAGAGTAACATTTTATGTGGCAATGGATCCCACATGTCTCCTATGTGTTTTGCTACAACCATTTTAAAGGTGGCTACCAGCAGCCCTGGGTATGCTCAGCAGCGAGAATAGAGAGACAGAGTGCTATAGGTGTGCACTGCCAAAAATGAAAAACCAGTGGGTAGTGAACTTGCTCTGTAACACAGATTTTTAAAGCCATATATAGGTTTTCAGGAAACAATTACTTATGGTAGGGAATGAGTAGGTTTCTGCACAGGGTGATCAGTGCACCGTACAGCTTTATGGATGTTGGACAGCATCTGGGCCTGATCCTTATTCTGTCCTGTCAGCATCCCTGAGTGAGTCCAGAAAACTGAATTCTTGTCTTTTTTTTTTTTTAATCTAACCAAGTTTGTCTAATTCAAACTCAGCAGCATGATTGCCTGAACAGATTACTTGCCCTAGGTTTTATACAAGGTTCTTTGTAGAAAGTTACTGTAATTTAGATAAATGTCTGCTGCAGTCACCAAGCCTATAATTTTGACAAAGGCAGCTATTGATTTTGTCTGATGTGATCTGTCCCATATGAGCACATGCAGCTTCTCACTCGTCAGCTTATCTGCTATATTATTACTTATTGATTCCCTTATTTGCTTTTATTTACCAGCTGTAGAAGCTGGTGGAGTTGTTTGGCAATTATGAGGGCTGACTTTCAAGAAGACACTTTGCTGTACTCCAGCTTTCGCAGCAAAACTTGGCCGAAGTTTGTCAGAGGGATGGCATTTTTTCCTGCTACTTTCCATTGGTTCCCTGAGCGGCCTGAGCAGGACAGAAACTGGGTGATCCCTTAAGGACCTTCCTATCCTGATCTTTCTGTCAAAGCCACGAGGTCTGTCCTCTGAGGCTGCAGACACTGACCTCTGCACACATGCAGGTGCACACCTACCTTAGCTCTGCTGTCAGACACCTCTGATTCTGTCAGTTACCATTAATTATAATTAATGTCTGTGTCCTAATGACATGGGCTAGAATTCAACCCCGCTTTTTTACCCACCTTGTTATGACTTAGTTTGCAATCTCTATAGTGCTACAGAGCACATACTGCAGACATGAATGTTTCAAGGAGATTTTCTTCCATCCCTTGACATTTCGGGCAGCACCAGCCCCTGCTCACCGGGGGCTGTCCAGCGAGTATTTTTACACCATAAAAATGAGAAAGGCTCAGGTCTGGGGCTGGCAGTCTGGTATTAGGAGCTTGCAGTGATTCAGTAACCCTTCCCTCACATTGTTTGTAGGTAAACTGGAATAAAGAACACTTCCATAGAAAACACTTTACCTGAGACTTTTTTTTTTTTTGCCATCACTTTCTAAACTCAGCTTTAGCTAGGAGGAAAGATTATTTACTCCATAATATTTTTTGCATGTTATCTCAATGAAATAGAATGCTTTGACTGGTACCTGCAGGTACAGATATCCTCAGACTCCAGTCATTTCTCTTTAAAAACCTGGAGGTCAGCTGGGAGCAGTAATTACAGGAAGTGTACCAAAACCCCTCCTGTGGTGAGGGGTGATTTGTAGCAGTCTCTCCTGGCAATGGGCTTGCACAAAAGGAAGTCCAATGAAAGAAAAGCTGACTTAAAAAGATGTGTATATACATACACACAGGCAACCTCAGAGTTGCTTAATTTAATGCTTGATTAAGAAGATGCTGATACTCTGCAGTAAATATTTTGGGTGGAAAGCCTGCCATATTTATTCATAATCAATTCTACTTCCATGATCTCCATTCTGCTGCCTAAACATTGTATGAATTGGAAAGTAATCACAAAGTCTGTACTAAAGAGAAGGCAGAGAACTGTGGTATTTGTAGCACCTGCCTACCTGCTACTCAAACTGCAAATTAAAGAAGTACACGTGGCTCTAACAGTGACAAAGTAAAATAGCTCAGTTAGAGACCACCCAAGTTTAGTCAACCTGTCACTCTCTCTGGAGACAGGATCATTCTCTCTGCGCTGTTTCAGGCAGACCTTTGCAACTTGCTATGAGAGATTCCCAGTCATGGAGTCTCCACAGCCTCCCTACACAGATAGTTCCAGCACTCCTCTGTTTCTGGCAGTTTTCCAGTGTCAAGCCTGACTCTTCCTTGCTGCCATTTAGGCCCATCCTTCATTGTTCTACAAAACATGGATTTTAGATGCACAAGATTTCTTTTCTTTTTTACAGCAGCTTTCACATACTGGAGGAGTTCCCCCGACCCCTCACAAATGGTCGACCAAGCTCAGCTCTTGATACTCTTCCATGTGCTTGCTACGTGGTTGTTCACTCCCCGTCTGGATTTCCACTCCTGGTTTCCCACTGGCTTTCTGTGCTTGCCTCTATCAAAATGTCTTTTGGGTTTTTTTTTTCAGAATCTCTTTCAGATTTTATGAGATCATGTTGAATACCAAGTCAATCCTCTGGGGTAATTGCTGCCCCTCCCTGATGTCTGACAGCTGCCCACTGAGCAAGTCTTGTCCCTGCTCCACCATCCAAGTCATTTGTGAGAAAATTGAATCACACCTTGGGTGAGACAGACGCCTGTGACTCAGTACATCCTCCCGCTCTGGCAGCACGTCCCCAGTGAGCACTCTCACAAAGGGCTTTACACAGAAATTTCACCCAATTGAAGGTCTCCTCCCTTGCATTTGAGAGGTTACACAGAAGACGAGGGGGTTGTGTCAGGCTTTCTTCCTTCACTGTAGCTGTGAAAGACATTTTCACAAAGCAGCTGTCATATTTGTAGAAAGAAAAATAAACACAAGCAAGGCACAAACAAGCAATAACAAGGCTCCCAGGCTCTGTAGATTCCTCAGTCATGCCACCTCTATCAGCTTCAGGTAAGACCTTAGCAATTAAAGCCAGAAAGAATAAAACAAACCATAGAGGCTTTTGCTCTCTCTGCAAAGAAACATTTTCAGAAGTTAGAAACCTCAGCTGCTGGGTCATGGCATAAAGGAGCTTGCAGAAAGACAACAGCTCCGTGATAGACGGAGTGTGCGAGCAGCTCCTGGGAGGCACAGCTCGCTGGGAAACCGAGCCGAGCACTAGCTCTCGCCTCGCCTCTGCCGGGGTGAAGCGGGGCTACGGACCGGGCTAAGCACAGCACAGCGAGCGCCTCGCAGCCGATCGATAGCCCCAAGAGCTGCAGCAGCCGAGACATTGTTGCTGTGGATTTATATAGGGTTATACATTTTAGAGGGAGGCCACCTGAGAGTAATCTTAAGAAGCGGGAACAGCCTCTGTGTGCAAGCAAAGAGAGGTGATACCAGGACAGGCAAAGTTATAAACATCATATGAAGGCATTTGGGAATGGAGCGAAAGGCAAGAGGATGTAAAAGCTGCCTTAAGTTGTTTAAAAGATATTTTTACTGCCTGTGGATGATATGTTCAAGGACATAAATGTGTGTTTCTCAGTCTCAGTTATCGATTAAAAATGCCAGCTAACTCCAGACCATGACTGGAGCCTCTCTGAGAGGCAGCAAAGCAGAGTGGGGAGGAAGGTTTCCACGCAGCACAGCACTACCACTTGCTCCAGATTCGGGGTTTGTGTGACCCAGCTAGGAGAGAAAGACACCCCCTTCCCTGAGGGAGTCACAGAAGGGCTTGTGGTGGAGCTGGCAGCTGCAGATCCCCTGAGCTTGGCTGCCCTCCCCATCTTGCCTGTTTTGATGCCTCCCCTCTGCTTCCTGCTCTCAGGGGTAGCCAGGCTTGTGTGTCCATATCAAGTGGGAGCCACCACCACCAGCCAGATGAGGCCACGTGCTGCAGGGTGAGAGTGTTTGCCTCCACCAAAGGGTTTGACTGACCTCTCTGATACGTGTGAAAGCAGCTGTGGGGTGTTTTTAGACCAATCTGAGTGTGCCTGTATACTGGCTGTGCTCTGTCAGTGCGACCATATTGCTACACCCACATTTATCTTTTCTGGTCCTACCCTGGTGCAATGAAAAAATGAACCACAGGGGACTGTCCTGCCTATTGCACCCCAAAGACAGGTCTTGAAGATGTCCTTCAGGAAGCCAAATGGCATGACAAGCCCTTCAGAATTATCCTGGCCATAAAACAGCATACAGTGGTGATGCAGTCTAAGCCTTTAGTGCTCACTCTGAAGCCCCTAGGAATGTAATACTCTGGATTTCCTGAAAAATACCACTCCTGTTGTGTCTTTTCAGCTCTGGTGGTAGATGACTTTTTAAAAGCAGGGAATAAACTCCATCAGTCACTTACAGGTGCTTTTAAGGAGCTCTGTGAGACAAGTGAGTTGCAGGTCTGATAGATGCAGTCATTTTTGCTTGCCCTTCTGCCAGACTGGCCCACAGATCTCTATTATTTATGATTTCCCTAGATGCACCAAGAGCAAAAGTGGCACAGAAGTAACATGGTTCCCCTTGGAGCAGTCCCCTCTGACGGAGGAGACTCGTAGAAAGAAAAATAAAATCCACTCAACTCCTCTCACGTGACACCCCTTCGAGGAAAGCAGCAGCAATGCCATCTGAAAAGGAAATGGAGACACGTTTGAGGAAAGGCAGCTCATGCCAAGAGCAGGAAACACACCATTGTCACAGGGCCTTGTGGGAAGAGAGCAGGAAATGTCACCTCTGGGGAAGAAAGGGACATGGAGGGAGCGTCAGGGGAAGAAGACAGACAAATAGGAATAAAGAAGCATATGGATGTTGCCAGAATAGGAAGAGAAGGCAGGTATCCCATCTGTGAGTGTAAGCAGATACCTTTTTCCAGGAGGAAAAAGACTTTTCTGATGTTCTTTGGAAGCTCTCAGGCAATTTCACTGCTACCTCATCTTCCCATATCATCACTTTCTGCCCTGCAGAAGAGGAGGATCACAAAGCACAGGTTTCCACCCAGGTGTCCAGCTGTCGCCTAAGACTACACAGAGCAATATCAGACACCTCCCATGCCCTGCACTGTCCAATGGTGTGCTGTACCCATGAGAAAGGGGGAGCCCCCTCAGCACTGAGTGCTACCAACACACTCCTTGGTTTGTGGCAGGGATAAAATGGGGAGGGGGGATCGTGCCCCGCTCAGCACTGGCCGAGGCATTGGGAAACCACTGGAGAGCTGGGAACAGGCACACAGCTTGGCAGACAAGTGAGCTAAGCAAATGGTTGGGCAGCAAACCTGTTCTGCTGTCTGCATTACAGAGAAGCTGGACCTGACATTGCCAGGTCAAGTATCAGACACATCCATTGTGTTTCTGTCTGCTCAGATAAAGTAGCAAGGGCTCATTTCAGACCAAGCATGGCAGGATGGGAGGTATTATTATGAAGCTTTTATGGGTCTGACCATTACTATGACCCCTATGGTTAGGTAAAAGGTCCCAGTTTTAATGACAATGAAGGCAGAGACAGAGCCTCTTCCAACTTTTTCTAAAAATGTCTTATGAAAGATGAAAATGTTCTGGTTGACACAATAAGAGCTGCGTGCAGACGAGATAGCAGCAGGGTATTTACCTCAGTATGGCTGGGAGAGTCGTGGGGCTCCGCAGAGCCTTTATTTCCCACAAACACATCTCACGTGGAACTAACACTGTGACAGCAAATACAGCAAAGTGCTCTGATCTTCCCAATTTCATCCAAAATAAAAATAACGCAATTAGCTGTTCTTGTTCATGAATAGGCAGCGTCTTATTACTCTTAGAGCTCACTGTTGCAGTGTTACAAGGGAGGCCTCATACGCTGGGCTGCTCTGCAAATGCCTGCCTCCCACTCCCTTTGACTGCCACGGGGTAGCTGACATCCCTGGCATGAAGGAGTCCATCTTCAGCCATGTCCAAGTAAGGCAGCCACTCAAATTCTTGGGTTTATGCTTGGTGCACAGATCGCACTCCACATCCAAACTCTCCCCGCAAAAGGTTTTCTGATGCATTTATTTCAGCCGCATTATTCAATACATTATTCAATACATTATTCAATACAAGATTGTTATTTTCCTTGAGACATTCATAGAACAGCAAGAACAGAAAGAGGGAAGCCTCAACTTATTTTTCTCCCATTTTCCTTATTTGCCGCTGCAAAATGAAGTTTAAAACAAAATACACCCCTGCTTGGGGAAATCAGATAAACTCTTTAGGAAAACCCAACTTCCTACTTACTAACAAAAATTGGTCACAGTATCAAAAGTCAAACTAATATTGTAATGCAGCATGATACCCATATTAACTGACACATTTATTTTCCGTCAAAACAGATTTCTTTTGACAGCATCATAATATTACCTAGATGTATTTCTTTCTATAAAAAGCAGCAAGAACTAGAAGTGACAAATTATAGCTGCCTGCAGGTATACAATCACATTATCTCTCTGTGATGCAAAGGTGCTATTTAAAAAAAGAAATTCAGTCATTCAAAGAGTGTCATAGATCTAATTACATTTCATAGGAAACTAAACCTTTATTAGACAATCTGCCTCTTGTAGAATATTTCCAGAACCATTCCTTCTGCCTTGGTTTTAAATATAATTATTAATATGCATACCATCTTCTTGGTGGGGATAAAATGAGTGCTGATCCACACAAAGTATGCCTTATCTCAAAAAAGACAGAAGGTTCAAGCTTAATTTTCAAAACTCTTTCCCAATTCTTTCCTGAAAAATCTAAGTCATTCAATTAAGCTACAAAATGAAACAACTGCACTCCAAAGCAAGCAGGTTGCTTGGAGAAAATCTTCTCTGGAAAAACAACATTGTTTTAAATCAGCCAGGAGCTAGACAGTGAGTAGCATGAAAAAAAAGGAACCAAAACTTTGAAATATTCCCCCAGTTCAGAATTTCTTTCCTTCCCTAACAGTCAGTTTGCCTCCTCTTGACCCCATCCATCCCCTGTGCCTGAAGCATAGCAAGCAGTTTGTCCCTGCTAGAGAAGCAAGTGTTCCCCACAGTGCTGATCAGCCTCCATTGCACAAAAACATCCTCCTCTGCCAGTGTCCTGGGCTCAGCCCTTTCCCTGATGGAGTGAATGAAGTGTGTGGAAATGCTGGACAGCGCAGAGACCACAAACCCAGATAATTCTCATTCTGTGTGGTATTCCTGTGCTTTCCTAGCAAATGAAACCATGTGGAAAACACAGGGGTACAGACACCTCAGTCCCCACCAAGGGTAGTGGGAAGAGGCAACTTCCAGGCTGCTGCTGTTGCTTGGGCAAAGCACTCTGTGGACATGCTGCTGCCTGGCCACAAGGGCACACAGACGATAAAGGCACAGAGCAGCTAATTGATTCGGTTCTTGCATGTCCACTCACCAAGCAAGGCTGCCGAGAGGCCCAGCTTTAGGAGTATGGGTGCTTAAATCCTTTTCCTAATTCTTATCTCAAGCATCTTACTCTCACTTTAAAGTGCTGACACATCCTTAAAAACGTGCAATTGTATGGATATAACTCCAGTCTTGCACAGGTGGAGGGAGAGCCTGTGCTACAGAGGAAGGTGCAAGGGACAGTGCAGAGATGTTCTACTCCAGCACCTTGTGTCAGGGGCACAGACGGCAGCAGGGGATGGAAAAGATGTTGTCTTGTAAGTGACTGCCAAGTCTGGGTTTGCAGCTAGAAGTTTAATTGTATTCAAAAGCAGGACAAGAGTTGATTCTGGACTACATTTCTTCCTTCCCTGGCTGAATGGTAGGTGGGGCAGCTCAAGAGGTCTGCCTGCACTTGCAGTTTTCAGCTCAGGAGGTCTAGGATCGAGGATAACTCAAACAATGCTGCAGCAAAGAAATATTTTTGGTCTTTTGTCTCGTGTGTGGCCCCAAGCCATTGCTGGAAGGGAACACCACACTAGCTGATGTATCCGAGGTATCTGCTGGAGAAGCTGTTCCCATGCCGTGAGTCATACTGTGAACCACTGCACTCTTTCCCTAAATATAAGCACATTCATCTTTTCTCTTGCTCTTTCTCTCCCACCACTTGCATTGTGGTGCCAACAAAGTAAATTCATTAAAAAAAAAGGGTGAGAATCTGCTGGAAAACGCCCTCCACTGTGAGGCTTTGCTGCAACAGGTGGAGCCTTCACAGAGACCTGACCATGGTTTCACCTCTCGCTGCCTTCTGTCACTTCTTTGCAGCAGGCAGAGCTGACACGAGCAGACCTGCCTCCGCTGAACCGGCTGCCACCTCTGCTGTCAGCACTGAGTCAGCGCTTACCGCTCTCCAGCTGCCCCAGTAGCAGCTGGGTTATTTCCAGGACACTGGAGTTACTGCCCTCCATAAACGGAACTGCCACTGGGGGAATGCTGGGCCTGGGAGAGCTTTCCGTAGTCAGAGAAAAGAGCTTAAGCACCAAGAGGGCAGGGAAAGGCATAGTGGTTTTCTACCCTGGGGATTTTTGTGAGGCACTCCTGAGTAAAATGCAGCAGCCTGGGAGCTGCTTCCTGTGAGCTTTCAGGGGAGGAGCTCGCTCGAGGAGGATCAGGTGATGGGGAGACACCTCACAACACAGACTGTCCCCCAAACAAGCAAACTCAGCAAGCGTTAAGGTGAGATCCAGATGTGCTCATCCTCCTGAGTGAGGTGAGCTGAATCTCACCTGCTTGGTCACTCCTTCCAAGTCACAAATCTCATCATAAAGCAGCCAGAAAAAGAAAACATTTTTGTTTATTTCCCTTTTGCTTTTTTTTTGCCTTTTTTTTTTCTTTTTAATAATGACTGCTACAACAGCTAGCTGAAATGCTGAGGAGCAGCTGCAATATCAGAAATTATTTTTACCTCATTATAAAAATTCATCCTCGTTAAAGGGAGAGAGGCAGAGTGGAGATTAGAGGCTCTAGTGCTTTGTCGGCTGTTACTTAGTACCTGTGGATCATTACATTGATAAAAATATGTACAGACTCACTTCTCAGGTTTAAAAGTGTTTTGTCCTTTTGTTTGCTTAGCTAAATAAAGAGGTTTTGTTTTACCTGTGATTTTGAATCCAGCTGGCTTTTTAATATACAGTGACTCATACAAAGCAGCCTGCAGAGTCAGTCTCTTTTCCACTGTTTTACTGCTGATTTAGGCAGAAGCCCCACAGAAAATCAAGCAGTGTGTGGGGCTTTCAGCCCCGACTGCCTCCCAACCAGATCTTCCTCACCAGAGCTGTGCTCTTCGTTCTGTAATTGCTCCTGCTGAAACAAGGGAGCTCATCACAGTGAGAGGTACTTGAAGCAAGCCAAATAAATGGGATTTGGTCTTGCAAGGCATTGCAAGTCCTATAAGATTTTCAAGGTTGGTAATGAACCATTAGTTTCTAATGAAGTTTGGAGCTGAGGCCTGTCTCAAAACAGCAACTTTTTTGTAATGAGATACCGCCATTATCTTGGCTCAAGTGCAATAGAGCATCACTGGTTTCAGTGGGAACAGGCTGGGAGCTCTTTAGACCAAGTCTGTCATTATTGTACCTACATCAGAATTAGTGCCAAAGCAGGAAATCTCATTTCCATTCCCAGAAAAGACTGCAAGAATACACCACGACCAAACATTGGGCCTAATCCTTGCACCTCGCTCGGTGTGTGTTTTCTCCCCTCATATATTGGACCGTTGACATGAGAACGTAAAAACCATTGAGCCCATGGGCTTGCAGGGACAAGGAAATAGTAATGGCAATTGCCATTTTTGGAAATAGAAGATCAGGCACGGTCTCCCCGGAGCAGACATGTGGGTGCCCCCTGGGCTGGCTTCCCACTGGAGCTATGGGGGAGCCACAGCCCTGCCCAGTGACTGGAAATGGGGTTCCAGGAATTTTTGTCTCCCCAAATAATTTCATGATTCAGGTCAAAATGCCATCATCTGATAACGGGAGGAGTTTGTGGGTCCAGATACTGCAAATGTAACACCATTTTCTCAAATAAATGTCTGCTGTTTCAAGAAAAAACTCAGAAAGGAAAATACAGGTGTGTCATGCTATACACAACTCCTGGACTTCCTCCATCATCTAAAATGAGATGCTATTTGGGGAGAGAAGACATTAGGTAGCCTCCTTTATGTTATTCCACTCAGGTGTTCCTGCAGATCTGGATTCACTTTGGAAATTAAAGCCGTATTTTACTGCAAGTGGGTTGATGTCAACTCCACTGTCAGGGCTAACCAAAACCTATCAAAATACTCTCTCCTCTTTTACCTTAGTTTTTCCTAGAAATTATGAGTCAGCATATCTTTCTGAATGTGGCATGTAGAAAAAACTCTTGCATCTGTATTGTCTCAGAAAAATGGATGGCTAAGACCACTGGAACCTGAATTTTCTTCCTGGAAGGGAAGAATGCCTGGGGAAACACTTTGAAAGTATCACACTATGAATAGGAGGGATCCAGCTTTATTTTTTAGATACAGTGAATCATTGGGGAACGTGGCAACTGAAAATGTGATCATATAACAGAAAAAAGGAACAAAGTCTCATTTAAAGCAACATGGATTAAAATTGGAAGAGTAACTCACCTCAGTCCTTTACACTCCTTGATTAAGTGGTTTATTACTGAAGTAGGATTCTAGTCAGTTAAGCTCTTTATCTAATTTTTTTGTACAGAATGTCACTGTGCAATGAATTCACGGTGAAAGTCCTCCTGTGCCAGACAGGGTTAAAGGAAGGAGGCTGCATTAGGGGCAATCTGTGGCAGATTCTTCCCCCCTAAAGACTAAAAGTAAAGGATAAGAAGGTTCTTCTAGGGGTTTTAGAGCCAATGCTGGTCTTCAGAGCCTGTGCTGGGCTCCCAGAAGCCTGCTCAGGTCCTACACAACATCTCACAGCTGGGTGCAGGGTCAGTGCCAGGGTGTGAGGATCTGCACCCAGCAACCCTCTCCCTCTCTGGTTTTGTTGTGGTCAACACAGGAACGACAAAGATTTATGAGGCTAAAGCCTATCAGATGGCCCGTTTTCTAGTTTTAACAGAAAGCTTTGCCACATTTCACCTGTCTGAGGCACTCACTGGTCTTTTCCCTCAGCAATTGCTGTTGTGGTGCTGCAGCACCTTTGGCCGAGTCTCTGCAGGGTGAGGTCAGAGCACGGTGAGGATGCTCCAGCCAGCAGTTTGGTCTCTGGCTTTGCAAGGGGAAGGGAGCTTGAGCACACTCTGTGCCACCCAGCCACAGGCCTGGATTTTTTTATTTGCTGGCTTAGACGTAGCATATGAGATGTGGGCTTAAAAAGGGGGTAAAAATATCTTTTTTACCCACAACTTGAGAGTTCTTAATTTGAGCGGTATTTTGACTGATAATAAAATCTAGTTTGAATTATATTTGTAACACCTCTGCAACAGTTCCCTGATGAACTGCATGCCTGAAGGTAGTCATCAATTACAATGTCAGATTTGTGATTATTAGAATTGATAAATATAGTGGAACTAGCAATCTGGAATACCAATTTTTCTTTTAAATGAAATACCTTTGTATTATCAGTGAAATGATGCTGGGTTTCATAACACTTGCACATAATACAGCATTAGTGATTCACAGCCTCTCTGAGGCTCGTTGGATCCTTGTGGACTCAATTGCTCTAGCAGGCAGAAGTTTGATCCATTGCCCAGTCATAAACTGGGAAAAGCACTAGTCCAAACTTTTTATATGGTACCATGCATATGAAAGTAATCTGTTCCAGCCCTTAAATACAAACAGAAATGGTTAAATATAGATAAACTGTAACATAACCAAGATGTAAATGCAGCATAACTACAGATAAATGAACAGCAACTCTGCTTCTGAGATCTGCTGCATGTGCTATTGCTCTGAATAAATCAGTCACTGGTGGATTTGAACCTGAGTGAAGGAGTGTTCCAAACTCCAAACAATGTTGACCTCTGATGGACTCTTTGAAGCCACTAAGCCATGGGATTGTCAGAAGACTGTATACTGCTCTGAGACAGGCAGACAGCAAAGATGCACTTAAATGATTTTTCTACAGCATGCAGTCCAAAAACAAGGAAGCAGAGAAACAATTCAGATTCCCCTCAGAACTGCAGTCGATAAGGGGAGTCCATGTATTGTGGCATTTTACAGGTTTTAGGAAAGGATACTGTGCCTTTTTTCCCTTTTCCTTTTTTCCCTTTTGGCATGAGACTATAACAGGAAAAAAGAGCCCAGCTTAGAGAATGCTCTTCCCCACAGTCTGATAACTTTTAAATGGGTCATCATTGTAAAGGACTGGCTTATAACTTGAAAATTAAAGCTACTGGGAACCTGGTGAATAACTGTTAAAGGCAGCCTATTTGACCAGGTTGTTGGTTTCTTTGGTTGTTGGAGGTAAAAAAAAAAAAAAAAAAAAATTTGTGCTCTTCGTTACTCTTTGCCAGACTAAAGAAGAGAACAAACAAACAAGCAGGAAGGTGCCTTTCTTGGTCCAGTATTTCATCTCCATAGTGAATGATGATCTCTTTCAGCAGAATTACATGGGGAGCCTTCAAAAGTAAACAAAGGGACTTTGCTCAACTGGCACATTTGCCTACTCTCTTCTTTCTAAATGCATCTAAACACACGAGGTTATATTACATTTTATATCTTTTTATTTGTATACAAAATGTTATAACTTATCAACGTTGTGCAGCAAAGTCTAGATAGACACATACATCACATACATACATCCCCACCCCCTTCCCTCCCCCAACACACACACTTAGAAACACAACACGAACACAACTTTCTTTCTCTCTGCCCTTCAGAAAGGCAACACTGTTTTGGCAGGTCAGCAGCTAGAAATAAGGTGCTATAATTAAGCGGTACCGGAATGTCTTCACTTTACAAATGTGATGTGCAAATTTATATACAACCACATTGTTATCTTTTTTTCCCCCAGGGAACCCGAAACTCCGTACCCCAAACCACTCTCCGAGATACAAATATGTATAAAGTGCTAATACTTAAGCATGTTTCCAACGACTTCACGACGTAGTTTGAAGTTTAGAACAGGCACTGTAATAGTTCGCTGGGTGGATTGTCACTGGGTGCAGAGAAAAGTCACTCAGACATCGCTGGGGGACCGGGAGCGAAAGGACACTTTAGCCTGAAAGCAGCCACAGAAGAGCACCCACATGGACCTCTGGATTTCCTGGTTTCTGTAGGCATAAATGATGGGGTTGATCATGGAGTTGTAGGTAGCAGGTAGGAGCGTGGCATACGTGTACACGGCAGGGTAGTCAGGATCCCCCACCACACAGTAGATGGCAAAAGGCAGCCAGCTGGCTCCGAAAGTCCCGAGGATGATAGCCAGGGTAGAGACTCCTTTTTTGGTGGTGACATAGTGCGAAGCAGTCAGAAAGTGCTGCTGGAGAGCTATCTGGTGGGCATGCCTGCAGACGATCTTGCAGATCTCGATGTAGAGATGGAGCATGATGAGGAAAATGAGAAAGAAAGAGGCAGACAGCAGCGTCACGTTACTCTTGGTCAAGGGTCTGACGACGCTGCAGGAGGTGCGGTCCTGGAGACAGTTCCAGCCCAGGACGGGCAGCAGCCCCAGGCAGAGGGAGACCCCCCAGGCACCCGCCAGCATGGTGTGGATGCAGAGCACCGTCCTCTCCGAGTAGTAGGTGAGGGCATTGTAGAGGGAGAGGTAGCGATCGACCGTGATGGCCAGCAAGCTACTCACGGACGCGGCGAAGGAGGCGACGAGGAAGCCCACCGTCAGCAGGCTGACCGTCTCCGAGCGGATCACGTAATGGAAAACGAAGTTGAGGATGAGGCCGAGGCCGGCCAGGAGGTCAGCCGTGGCCAGGCTGCCCACCAGCACGAACATGGGGGTGCGCAGCGCGGGCGAGTAGCAGATGATGGCAAGCACCAGGGCGTTCTCGCAGGCGATGGCGGTGCCGGACACGCAGAGCATCACATCCCAGGGGTTGAGGGCGGCGGGCGCGGGGGGCCGCGACGAGAGCTCCAGCGAGGCGTTGCC
>VXBQ01004808.1:110846-185150 GCA_013400175.1 Phainopepla nitens
CCGGGCCGCGGCAGGGCGGGAGAAGGGGAGGGGGCCGGGCCGCGGCAGGCCGGGCGAAGGGGGCAGCGCCGACCCGCTCTCCCCGCCCGGATCCGGGACGCGGAGGGTCTGGGGCTTTGCCCCCGCTCCACAGGCGGTGCTCCCGCGCTTGCTGTGAGGGCTCTGAGCCCAGCGGGAGCTCCGTGCTCCGCCGGATGGAAATTCGCCCGAATAGTGCTCGGAACAGCTGTGAAAAAGCCTGTTGTACAGTTACGCTCTCTGAACAGTCTATACTCTGGGGCTAACAGTCTGTTCGCCACCGAAAGCATCCGCACTGTTTTCTGAGGTCCCCAAAATGATACAGTCAAACCACAGAAGACTCAATCCCATGGGCGCAAAAAGTATCAGCTCTTTCCTTGTCTCACCCTTTATGTGTCACAACGAAGGAGCAGCCAGCACGTCTTCTCTCTAAAGCGTGGATAGATGAAGCAGAATCACAGAATCACGAGGGCTGGAGGGGACCTCTGGAGACCATGCAGTCCGACCCTCCTGCCGAGGCAGAGTCAGTGTAGAGCCCATGACACAGGAACGTGTCCCAGTGGGTTTTGAGTGCCTTCAGAGAGGGAGACTCCACAACTCCCCGGGCAGCTTGTTTCAGTGGTCTGCCACCCTCCATGTAAAGAAGTTCTTCCTCAGGCTGAGGTAGAATTTTTTGCATTTCAGTGTACAGCCATTGCTCCTTATCCTGCCACTGGGCACCACTGAGAAGAGCCTGGAACCGTCCTCATGACACCTGCCTTTGAGACAGTTATACATATTGACATGGTCAAACAACAACGTTCTTGTGCCCATTGCTGGCAAAACCAGTATCAAACAAATGAGGACAGTGGGTAGCTTCCCTCTGCAGCAGCACAGCTTTCCTAGGGGACAAGCCAAAAGGTGTCCCCACCTCAGTCTGGAAGACTGTTCGTTCTGTGGCTGATGATCAAAAGAATGTGGAAATAAAATAGCCTCTCAGTTATGGGAACAGCATGCAAACCATCTAGACACAATTTTGAAAAATACATTAGAAGAAAATGTGTTTACTCTCTTGAACAGTCAAAACGAAGAAGGCATGCAGGCTGTGCCACAGTAAAAGGTGGGCACATTCAAAGAGAATTAGTGTCAGCACTCATTACATCCACCCCCATCAATGTCCTGCTGCAGGCTAAACACTGTCATCAAGACAAGCTGTGGACACTCTGTGCCTCTGTAAACAACTGAAGCCACAGCTCCCCAGGAATTCTGAAACACAGATCTCAGAAAAGCTTAATTTGGAAGGGACCGGTGGTGGTCAGGTCTGGGGCATCTCTCCTGTCCCACCACCTGCTCAGAGAAGGGACAGCATCAACTGAGCAAAGATTTTCCTCAGGGTCTCGTTCAGTCAAGTCTGAATATCTCCAAGGAAGAAGATTGTACAGCCTCTTTGGGCAGCTTGCAGCTCTGCTTCACCCTCAACTGTAAAGATTTTTTCTTTTTATTTAGTAATTGCCTTCACTACAACTTGTGTCCACAGTCCCTGTGGGGTGTCCTGCCATCGGTATGTTTTCCCTTACCTATCCAGGCATTACAACAGCATTAGTAACTGCAGCAAAACCACTGTCAAGTGGAGTTAAAAAGGGCTTGCAAGTCTCCTCAATTCAAGCACTTGGTTGAGTAACCCTATCATAGTTTAGAACATAGCAGTTACCCTATGCCCTCTGCCAGCTGCATAACAGGTATGGCCAATGTAAACTTGGATGAAGATTAATACTGAAATCACAAGAATCCCGGTGCACAAAGAGAGCTGCTGCAGAGCAAGGCAACAGAAGTCAGGGTAAAATCTGAGGTAAAGTAAAATTCTGTGTTTGCCCAGAGGAAATCCTCCAGTCTACCCCTCAAACAGAGGTGGTTATTCCAACATTAATTAAAATAACTGTGGCAGAATAAATTATTCCAAACATCTTTCAAAATTGATTAAAAATGCTGCCATTCAAACTTAGCAAGTCAGGTTTGCAAACATGAACCAGCTGGGGTCCACTACCAAGCTGTAAGATCTGCAGTATTTTTTATGGCATCTGTAAAGCAGAAAGAGAAATGTAATTGATCTGGTTTTCAGTAATGAGATGTGGTGTGGAAAGTCCTGGTTGTGGGCAATTTGTCACATCTTTGACTAACCTGTTACCACTGGGAAACAAGTGTGTGGCAGGTCTTGGCTACAATAGCATGTATATCATAGGGCAGTGTATCTTTTGGTTTTTTTTCATATTACGGATTTTAAACAGTTTTCCTTAAGTGAAAACATTAAGAGCCCATGCTGCCAAGGCAGAAGTCATTTTATGCGTGGTGAAACCTTGTGAGGGTGTTAGGATCTCAGAGTGAGATGTAGGAAGAGTTTTTAACCTGAGAGCTGGCTAGTCTCACACCCTGTGCCTGTGGTCACGTATTTCACTCTGAGAAAGAATTGCTCAACCACCACAGTGTGCCTCTGAATGGGAGATGCACATGTCCAGCTTGTCTTTGCTCCTTGTGTCAGGTTTTATCTGAGTTCTTCCAGCTCTTCAGTTCCCTCATGTCCCTGGACTTTACCCTTTCAAGAGGAGGATGCTATTACAGTCCTCATCAGGTTCTCACAATGCCCAGGGAGCAGTGCTGTGCATCTTTCTCATCTCCCTCATGTTGCCAAGTATCAATTGGCAGGGTTAGGGACCAACTCCATGCTTATCAAAATGGTTACACCTCCTTGGGAACTGTTTGTGTTTCCAGAGCTGTCATCAAAGGCCTTTTATCTTCTTAGTAGAGATACTTGCATCACTCATTCCAACAAAAGGTGAGCCATCTGGACGGCTCTTAATTTTAACTGGTTGGGGGAAAAAAGAGGATTCAAAGAGTAGATACAAAGCTGGTGCCTAAGAGCCACCACATTTCCCACAGCACCATAAGGAGCAGCAGAGAGAAATGTCTGGTCAGGCCTCTTGCATTGTCATCAAGATGTTTTCATCTTGCCCTCCTAGCTGAGGCTGGATCTGCAGATCTCACAGGAGGATATAAACATAAAAAACTATGTCCCAGCAGTGCATACCTAAACATCACATATGATATAACTCAGTAATTATCTTAGTGAGTTTCTGAAAATTAAGCAGCAACTAAATTAAAAAGTTGCTGAAACAAATGATTTAAAAACCTCTCTGCTTGAATTCTCCATCTGTTCTGAGAGCTGAGCAGTATTGTCATGTAATTTTAATATGTGATTACTTAATTTCAATTAACTGTGGATTATTTTGCTAGCTGGTATTTTTAATGATTTGTAAGTAGACTGAGTAAATGTTAAGTATTATTAAATGTGCTTTACATAGCAAGAGTGGCAACCAACAGCAATTTCTCTTCAAAATTTATCTTTCCAATAACATGCTGAAAATATTGAAGAGTCATTTTTCTTCTGGCAGCATAAAGAAGCCTTAAAATTAAGGCGGGAGGAGGGGAAGAGAGGAGGGACAACACAGATGGTGAGCTAACCAGCACTGGCATTTCAGAGATGTCTATGCAGCTGGTGTGAAAAGATGTTTTAAGCCCTTAGCAATCCATTTAGGCCCTTCTTCAAGTTTATAGTTTTGCTGACTCGGTGAACTCAGCTGAGTCACCTGGTGACACCAATTTCTAGGTTTTTGCTAATGATACCCTCTGCTTGATCATTCATATTTGGACAGGTGTCCGCCTGCAAACACGCCACGCTGCAAAACCTACTCGTCACATGAACCCCAGAGGGGTTCAAACACCACTTAGAATTTCAATCTCATCCTCCACAGTCCTGATTCTCCCCCACACACCATGTTTCCCACATGGACCTTGACTGTGCTTCTTGATGGAACACTCATGGTACCACCACTCCTTTTCGATAAGTTTCCAGCTGCTCGGCTGCTGTGCCCCTCATAAAAATACGTTCCAGAGAACTGCCTGCACGTCTGTAAAATCTGTTTCACTTGCACAGTAAGGCTACATGGGGCTGCATAAACACGAGAAAATAACTGTCACACTTTTTCTAGCATGTGCTTCAGTTGAAAATCCCTATTTACTCTGTTGCATTCGCAAGACTGTATGTCGCCAACAGAATTTATGAGTGCTTTGGAAAATGATACCGCATCTTATATGGTCTCTGAATCACTAGCAGAAAGTACAGGGACAAACTTCACATAAGCAAGTGAAAATCTCCTTTCAATAACATTACAAATACCAGTCATCAGGAATGGATTCAGGCTGAACTTTGGGTGGAAATTTTGGTTTTGAGGTAGAATTCCCACCCAACCTCCCCTGGCCCTGCCCCACTCACAGTTTCAGCAGCTGCTGGTTCTACCCTTGGCTGACAGTGGCAAGGTTCCAGGCTTTGATTCCTCCTCCCACTCCCACTGCAGACAGGATGAGTTTTGGATGCAGCTTTGACCTCTTAAACTTAGTCAGAAAGAGACGCCTTTTCTGAGTGCTCACCACCCAGAGATGTTTATTTATTTATTTATTTTGGTAATGCTTGAGCTTTCATATCATTTAGAAAGGGCACAGATACTGTTCGAGCTATCAACACAAGTGCTTAGCAATCCCCACATCCATCAGCCCACTGCCAGCAGCCAGCCAGGCTAAGGCAGAGGAGCTGGCTTAGCTTCCAAAGAAGTAACTTAGGCCAGCAACTTTGGATGTGGAAAGAGCTGCACATGGGTTTATGTGGTCGCTGCTTACCCTTATTGGAAAAGTTAGCCTCTGGTCCACTCTATTTCTAGAGATTAGTGATGAATCAACTGAAGCCAAATACACATATTTTGCAACCTTTCCTTCCTTGCCCTGCTTGTTCTGTTGATGGAAAGAAAGCAGCAGCAACAAAGGTCATTCATCACTAGATGTGTCGTCAAGTGCAGTGGAACAAAGTCTGTTATTGTTCTTATTCTTTTAAACTTTTTCAAACCTTTTTGGTCAAGTTTTTAAAAGGCTTCAAACTGGCCTTTAAACCGCACGTCTAAGAGAGGGAGTCCAGAGTTCACCTAACAAATGTTGTTTTGCAGCTTTGTAAAAAGAAAATACAAATTTGTTCTGCTAAAATAACTAAAACCAGTGGTTTCTGTTGTTTCATGTGATCCTATAAGTCGATGAACAGTGGATACACAGGAGGGTGTAGATAGATTTTTTTCATTAAAGTTAATAGCGAATTTGAGGACAATTTTTCCGGATACTAGAATGCAAGCTAAAAATAAATTTCATTGTGGAAAAAGCACTATGCCCATCTTCCTCTCTGAAATTGCTTTCTTAGAAATTGCAAGAAGATAGCCCCCCCCATCATCACCCATGGGTAATTTCCCTGCCTGCAGCAGAGAAGTGTCTCTGTGGGCCAGTCCCTATAAAGGGCTTGGGGAACAACAGTGTAGGTACATGCCTCTCCAAAATGGGGAAAAAAATCTCTTTCTAAGCCAGGAATCCCAATGCTGCGGATCTGTTGAGCAGGTAGAGCTCAGAATAGGATCCATCTGGAAGATGGAATAAGCTCAACTGTGAGTCTGGCCAGAGGGATGGGCTGAGACAGCAGTTCTGCACTTTTGCCCAAGAAGGATCTGCCCTAGAACGCTTTCCCAAAAATTGGTACTCATGTCTTTGTTTGTTGAGACCCAAGCAGGGCTTATTCACTCATTTTTATAAAATCTAGGGGAGAACATATGCCCAGACACAGCCCTTTAGATACTCATGTAATGACTGAACAAGCCCCATTGTTCAGGGGTCTGATTCTCTGTCCCACATCTCCCACAAGAATGAATGATGCCCCACCTAAAATTTGGGCCAACAACCATATTAAGCAGCCATTACATGTCAAACAGAAACATCTGGGTTAATACAGGGCCAAATCTCCATCTTCACTCACCTTGTGAGGCTGTAGTCAGGCTTTCTTTCCTGTGCTTGCTCTGGTACATCTCCACACTGCCTCAGTACAAGATGAACTGTACTCAAGCTATTCCCTGTAGCTGGTTTTCAATTTGCCCTTAAAAAAACCCTTAAAATTGCCCTTAAAATTTCAATGATGGAGTTGGTTTGATCTCCATTGGCAATTTCTTCTAGGGCTCAACTAATTTCCCTAATTACAAGGTGGAAGCCAAGAAACACTGGGCGGCCTTGAATCACTAAACTGCAAAAAATTCCAGGCATCTGAGAAGATTGCATCCTAAAAAGACATAGTAGAACAGGTAGGATCTTTTCTGTCAATGGCAGGAAAGTGGGCAAAGAGCTGCTGCTTTTTTCTTCTGAGAGGAAGGCTGTACCTTCAGCAGTGGGGCACGTTATGGGGAGAAAGCAAGGTCCTTGCCTGCCAGTGGGAATGTTGTCCTGGGGTGCTTGGCCTGGGAATTTGACATCACAAGCACAACTCCATACATCCCAGCCAAATATATTATATATCAGATATTACCCAGAGACACTAATAACTCAAGTGTAAACCAATAGCATCTACAATGTATTGTTATTATAAAGTTTAGTTCTTTACATATTTTATATGAATCTTCCACATACAAATATAGTTTCATATTTCTTTACTTGTGAGCTTGGCAAACGTTAGAGAAGACATTTCCTCTAAGGGAACAAATTAAAGCAAGTCTAAAACAAGCCAGTTACTGCTCAACAGCCTGGGTGCCTGCCAGCAAGAAACAAATTGATGAATATTTAGCTGTGTCAGTAACGGAGAATTGCAAATTCTCAGTAAACCTTTTTTTTTTTTCCCCCGGTGATGTCAGTTTTACAACAGTAAAACCAAAGGCAGAGCTGGCAAGGCTGAAGTTATCAGCATTGCAGGGTGCTTACAGGGCAGAGCATAGGGGCAGGAACAATTACATCTCCCAAAGAAGAGGAAAGGCTGAGAAAAATTCACAGACAAAGCAAGACATCCAACTTGCTCTCCTCCTCCTACAGGCGAGCCCATGCTCAGCTTGGCAGCACCAGGTGCAGAGACCCAGTGATGTAGTGTCCATAGCTCTGGAGTCTTCCATATAAATGCTCAGGCTGATGTAGATCTCAAATGAGTAGTTTTCCAGGCAGAAGGATGATTATTTCACCTCTGTAATCCCTGCAGAAGGGCCTGCTCCTTGAAAAGAGCACTAGAAGGACGTTCTAATATGTCAAGTTTTTCACTGTTGTTTCCAAAAAGCCTTCTGAGGCAGAAATACAGGGCTAGGATATGGAGAGCTTTACACTCAAAATTATGTGTTGGGTCACTAGCTAGAAGTTAATAAAAAAAAGAGAGATCTTGAAGAGCTGAAGGTAGCAATGTCCTCTGTATAGCAAGGGAAAGAGCAAAGCCCAAGTTGAGCATTAATACTTCACTGTTGATATATGTGCTGATTGGTAGCATCCACTTTTTATCTAATCAAGGAGGTACGTGTATGTGTGTGTATAGAAAATAAAAATTGACTGCTCCCTTCTGCGGCCACAAACACTGTGGCATGGTGTGCAGTGGCTGAGCTCAGCCTTTGGTTCTTCTTCTTGGGAATACTGGAGTAGGGGTCGCTGTCCCTAAGAGACTGCTTCTGTCATGAGCATCCGTATTTGGACAAGGGGAAAATGCAGCAAACATCACTTGCCACCATTAATAAAGGCTCTCAGTGTCTTAAAATAGCAAGAAGACCTTTTTAAATCCCAAAAGTGCTATATTCAGCTGGAGATAATTTGATGGTAAATTACACTGTCAAAGAAGAGTTAATCACTGACCTCAAAATTAGCTGTTGCCTAGGTGCCCCTGGTCAGGCTGTGTTGACATTTATGTTGTGCAAACAGAATGCAATACCAAGCACTCAGATGTATATTTAGGGCTTTAAAAGTGGCCAGATTTCCAAAGTGTAATGTGGTGCCTGGGACAGTGAGTTTAATGGTGGAAATGTTGATACCAACTGGATATCCTTCAGACCGTTCTATGGGAGCTCCTGCAGATGCTGTTCCAGAAACGTTGTGAAAAACTCCAAAAAAAACCCCAACAGACAACTAAACCAAAACCCATAACAAAAAAACCCCCTCCACAGCATGTTTTGTTGGGGACAAGCCATCCTGGTTAAAAAAACAAATGTGCAGACACCTTTAGCAGCTAAGAACCATACACTGGAAAGCTAAGTAATGTCATTAGCATGGCTTCTCAGAAGACACATCACTCTAGATAAATTTTTCTTTCCCTCAGTTATGGGATCAGATAACTCTCTGGGATAGGACCAGCCCCTCTGTGCAGAAAAATACACTTGGATTTCTCCAAACTATGTGATTTGGTACTGTGTGACACTAGGCATTTTTGTGATGGGGCATTAACAAGGTGTACAAGGTCAAAAACTCACTGGCTGTCAGATTGTAGCAAGTGGCTGTAGGGGGGAATCAAAGCTTGTGACTTCACTGATGTCTTCCATCGTTACTGTTGTTATTACTGTTGTTGGTATTTTCTAATAAGCTGGCAGGCAGTGATGGTGGTCAAAGCAGAGGGCTCCTCACCACCAGGCCTTTTGTACCATCACACCTTCAAAATCGTGCCTGTTGGTTTTGTACCCCATTGCCATCCAGTGAGGCGACTCTGATTCGAAAGCACAAACAGTTCAGGAGAAAGTCCTGCCTGGCATGGGATTGTGATTTTGGGATCCTTATCTGCCCCACAGGCCTTTGCTCCTCGGGTGGGTCTGAGGGCCTGGGATTTTTCTCCTAGGCCAATGGATCTCTGGGAGGTATTGATGCTCAGCACTGCCTGCTCCTGCCACCCTGCCAGGCCACTGCTCATCTCCTTGGGAACCAGCCCCAGGCACAGGCTGATGTGCCAGGTGGGACTTGATAATATTAGGTGTGAAGATCGGTTCATTTGCAAGCTGGGAAGAGATCGACAGCTCCTGATTTGCAATTCTCAGCCTCAGGAGCTCCGGCTGAATTTTTTTGCAGTCTGCTTTGGGAAAAACCCCCGAAGTTTAAGAGGATAAATCCTAAGGTCTGCTCTGATATTGGCCATACCACGTAATTCTGCTGCACACTCTTCAGTCAATAGTGTGTGTTCCCATAGCAACAGGAGGAATTAATTTAATGGCATTATTAGGCCTTATTTACATGCATGCACACACACACCTGCATGCCGTGCACACGGAGAGAAAGACAATGAGAGACTCCTACTCTTCAGGAAGATCCCCATGAGAAGTCAATCCAGCACGTGAGGTTCACAGTGACTGCAAGATCCTGATTTTTCACTTTACAGGCACAAGCCCCAAAGCTGACTGACCAGCCGAAAAAATTCAGCAGCACAGCCACACAACAACGGGGTCCAACCTCATACCAGTGATGCAGCTGGGAGTGGGGATACCACCAATGGAGGCTGGAAGAACCCCCTCTCGTGGTCCACCTCTTAGTGCCAGAGCTCCTCTCCCTGTGTGCTCCCTGCAGAGGAGTGGATTTGTGGCAGCATTTCTGTCCCATCCACACTTCCTTTGGCTGTGAGAGGATGCTGCACACCGAACTTCACCGTGCTTTGCCTGCTTCATCCCAGAGCCGGGGGCTTTTGGACAACCTCTGTATCATCAAACATGAGTCAGCGATTTCCGTAAGCCCTGAAGCTCTTCTTGTTTATTGACCTTCTGCTATTTGCAGTTACACATTAGCCAGATATACTTCAGAGAGAGCGTCGTCACTTCTCTTTGCATTTCAAAACACTGGCACTTTACATTAAGGTATCTCACAAAATTTATTAATTGAGGGAAAGGACAACACTATTTATGCTCAGATACTATTCTCAAATGTTTAGTAACTTTGCTATTTAAACTAAGTATTTCAGAAAACCTTGTTGTGAATTCCTCATGGGAATAAAAAGATAAAAGTAGAAACCTAGTTACTATGTAAGAGCTCTCCAAAAATGATGCTTGCTATCTTTTTGACATTTAAAATGCTAATATGGCTTTTGCTTGTGTTTATTATCTAAAGGTGTAGAAATATTTCTTTTTAAATGCCCGAAGGGTTAGAATTGATGTTAAAGATGTTTTGTAGATCATCAGGATCAGACAACATTCTAAACTAGTTTGGATTCTCAAAGTGACAAAAAAATCAATCTTTCTTAATTTATCTGAAAGTATCCAGTGCAACTTTAGCGATGAGCCAGTCCTGCATTCCCACACCTCCCCACAGCATGACCAGCTGCTGCCCTGCTCTGTGAGCAGGGGAGGATTTCAGGTCTGGGTTGAAAAAGTCGGGAAGCTGATTTTCAGGGAAGCATCACTTACTGTATTTGTGATGACATCCTTTTTGTTGGTTTTGCGTTCATGTGCAGTGTCAAAAGTAAGCACAAGCCTTTTTTAGTGCACTGATAGCCTTCTAATGCTGTTTTCTTTGTTGGTTATATCTCACCTTCCTCTAACAATACTCACAGTTAAGCCACAATTTTGTTACTCTAACCAGTAAGTGATCTAATTGATCTAACCTGTAATAGTGAGGATACATGCCTCTAGTATGGACCTGAACATCATCAGAGTTGCCAGTCCAGTAGTGCTCTCCTGGGTTGCATTAGATGCCTCCCTTTCTAACACACAACTTCATTTTTATTCCTTTCCTGGGCAGCACCGTGGACTTGTAAATAATCCTGGAAGTGAACAGCTGAGTGACTCTAGAGGATAGTTGATGAGCAAGGGCAGAAACGTGATGTAAAGGTGACTGGCACAGAAAAAAACCTTCTGTTTGCTTGGGCACAGGGCTTTTTACTCCATTGGACCTCTCCAAATGCAGGAGCTGCTTCTTGACAGCCTGTTGCAGATGGACAACCAGTGCACCCCTGTGCAGGGATTTAGTCCTTCCCTCATAACCCATTGCCCTTGTTCTTACCAGAGGAGAGAGAGTGATGGGAGCCACTGGCTCTCTCTCACCGCTCTCAGTGTGGTGAGAGGGGAACCTGTGCTCTGCTGCCTCTGTGTTTTCAAGGCATCGCCTGAAATTCTGGCACAGGGATAACTTGATTTCTATCTGGGCAACAGATGTCAAGAGACAGCAAACCTCCACACAATCCTCTCCCACTGCCTGCTCCCAGACCCCACCTGGCTCCTTTGTGCCACCAAATTCCCACAGATCACACCTCAGCCATTTGCAAAGCTCTGCAGAAAATCAAGATCTGAAAGCTTTGCTGCTTGAGAAATCAAAGTTACTTCAGATCATATTGTGGGGAAGGAAGCAGAGATGTGGAATTTGTTTGAACACTGAAGGAACTTCATAAAATAACTCAGCTGTACCAGCAGGCCCCACACGGGCACCATCACCTTTATCACACCGCGAAGGTGTGGACTCCAAACCTCTAAACTACTCAGGGTTTTAAAACTTCAAGCCCCAGACTGCAGACTCAGAAGTGTTAATAAACTGTTTGCTTGTTCTGAGTGACTGGAAATAATGGCCTTATATATATTTTTAAACACAGAAGCAGACACAGGCTCATCAGTGTTTTAGGTCGTCACCATGGATGCCACCTATCCAAACAGCAGCACAGAGGTACGTGGAACAGAAATTTTGGGTCGTGGCTCAAATTTTTCAAAACCTGCTCAAAAAAGGCAGATTTTTCTGTGGGTTTTAGTCTTGCTGCATGACATGGTCACTGAGTAGCACAGCACTGGCTGCACCAGGAGGGGAGCTGCAAATCCTCACTCAAGAGCACGTGTGAAAAACCTGCCTGCCCCAGCTGTGGCTGCAACACCCTCATCTCCTGAGGGCAGGGAGTGAAGGTAATGAGGCAGAAAAGAAGGAGCCCTCTTCATCAAAGCAGCAGATACAAAATTTGCCTTTATTTTGGTCACTTCCCCAACTTGCTGTTATGCTTTTTGTCCTGTCTAAATTGAGATTTCGTACTTGGAATTTATCCATGCTCCAAAAATATCCAGATACAGAGTGAAAGGCACTGGATGAGTCACCAGAAAATCCAAGCTATAGAATTCAGGAATGCATTTTAATTACTGTTAGCATTTATTTAATGCTAACTACAATGCCTTTCATTACATAGGCATTTATTTTCAGCACCAAAACACACAAAATACTCTTTTGGAGTACTTGACTGCTAGCATGTGCAAAATTCAAAAGGAAGACTGAACTGTAACCAACATGATATAGTTTATGATATTATCAATTCCTAAATATATTTGAGTCTCACAAAGTCACAGGTGGGGCACCTGAAAAACCCAGAAAATTAAGTTGCTGGACATCAAGAATTGAGGACATCAGTGCTCAGAAATAAACTCCAGCTCCAGGTGAATATTTGGCAGAGTACTGTGAAAAGGCAAAGCTGCTGAGTTTTAAAAAGCTGTTTGCAGGTCACTTTTAAAAAACAGCTCTGGTCATGCCCATTTCCAAAAAATCTACTTTTGAACCTGATGGCTCAGCAAATAATCATCTCATATCAAATATCCTTTTCAAAGCCTTAATGCTGGAACATGCAGTGCTGATAAAGCTCAACATAAGCGCTTAAATAAAGGTTATTATTTCCAAATCTATGATATTAAAAAAAACAAACAAACAACAAAATGTCAATAGGGCAGCTGAGTTCAAAAGATGCTGAATAAACTTATTAAATGCTGATTCTGGTCATCTTTTCCCTTCCATGAGATAGCTGCAAACCTGTTAATCCCTCACTGGTGTAACAGTGCAGACAGCACCCTCCTCATCAGCCCCTCAGGGGTAACCATGCCTCATTCCCAGGGATGCCACTGCACCCCCTTCTCTTAGAGTGCCAGGGCAGTGCTTTAAGAACCAGGCTTCAAAATCAATTCACACAGTCAGCTTGGAAAAATATCAGTCTTTTGTGATCTAGTCCATCACTTCAATGCAGGTGAAATTTTGATCAGTTGCTTGATCCCCTGTTAAGAAATAAAAAATAAAGAGAATCTTCATGATATTGTCCTTTCATGTATTTGCTGCAGTCAGCAGCAGCTGCAGAGGTTTTCTTTGATGCTTCCATCCTTTGAAACTCCCACTGCCCACTATGCATTGTATTAAGTGCCTTTGAGGTCTGCACCTGGGAGTGTTCCTGCCCCTTTGTGTGGAAAATCACCCCCAGAAATACATGCATGGTGTTCAGGGAACCCAACCCATGCCAAATGCAGCTGTTGTGTGGCCTGGACATTTCTTCTAATGGCCAAAATAGTCAAATCCCCTTCTTCCATTTGAACAGGATTCAAAGCAGGGTGTGAAGAAAAAGGTATACTCACTGGCCTGGCCACTGGGACCGTGGTGTGGATCTTTGGAGTTCAGATGGATTTTGGCCTTCTCTGTAGCCATCTTCAAATTACTTTCAGTCAGTCTGTGAGTGTGTACACCGATTTCAGGCATGGCCCCAGTCTGCTGGATTTAGGTCAAAGAGCAGCCTAGGCCACAAATGGGTACAATTGCCAAGACATAAAGGTGGTGAGAGGAGGATAAAGGAGATAGATTAAGGTGTTCCCATTGCTGGTTTGGTTTCATTCTCTCCCCTCTCTCAAATTTTTAAAAATACTCAGGACTGAAGGACATAGCTGAGTTTTTTCCCTCCCAGGATTGTGCCTTGCAGGGAGGAGAGGGAGAGCTCAGCCCAGGAGGCTGCCAAGTGCTCTGGCCCTCCATCAACAAAGCACTTAAGGGCATGCTTGTTTATAGCTATTTAGGCAGCACCATTGACAGAAATACCCAGAGTATAGAGCCCTCAGGACCCAAATCAAGGCTACATGACACACGGGAGATCTTAAAATGGCTTTTTTTTTCCTTTTCCAGCAATGATGCAGGACTCGCCCAAATGAAGAAACAGAACTCTCCCATTGAAAGGCTGCCCATCTGGCTCCTCTCCTAAGGGTGCTAGGGAAAACAAGGATTTATCTAGTTTGGGTTATAATTATATAAACACATTAAGAAACATATTATATTACAGCATAGTGCAGGATAGTGTACTGTACTACAGCATAAATATAATAGCTAATATGTGTATGATATTATATAGCTAATATATATATAAAGGGTGGATCCTGTCCTCTTCATGGCAGACAACAACATACGTTGAAGCAACAACATGAAAACAACAGCAACTCTTGAATTTCTTGCTGTCCTGCCATAAAAAATTTCAGCCCAAAGACTGAAATTCTGCAAAGGCATAGCAACCAAAATCAGGATTCAGGAAATGGTCAGGGAAGAACCATAATGGATGTCACTGCCACCTACGCTGCTGCTGAGAAGACAGCTGGAAACACAACCACAGTCTGAGATGCATGTGCCTCTGAGTGTTTCATAAATCCACACAGTCCTGGGATACATTTCAGAGGAAGATGCACAGGGACTGTGAGAGGTTGTATGCTCAGGTAATTATAATGCCTATGTGCACTGTGTACAGTGGAAGATGGATAAAGTGTCACAGATTCTGCAGGATAAACACTCTAAAATATTTCAGCTCAAAATAAGTGAAAGGTAAGCCAAACCAAATTCATACCAAATGCAGGTCAGTATTTTCCTATTGCGTAATCTTCAAATTAGATGCAATTTCTGTCATTAACTCTTGGCAATTCATCCTTAACCTGGACTATTTCCTCCTGGGTTCTACTGACATTTCCCTCAGCAGTGGCTTGACTCTGCCTGGACACCGGTTGCCTACCAAAAGCCACTCTATCACCCCCTTCCTCAGGAGGACAGAGGAGAGAGAATATAGCCAAGAGCTCAGGAGTTAAGGATAGGGATACCTCAGTGTGCCCCACAATCTGCCTTCCCCAGCAGCTCATCCCAGGGACACATGAGGCCAGCACTGCTTGACAGGGAGATAAGAAGAGCAGGGAGATGTTAGGACAAAAGAGTGTAAATATGTGAGTGAAAGCAAGCGGGTTGTTAACACCAGGCAGACGAGAAGAAGCCATGGTGAAAAAAGGAAGGGGAGAACAATTATACCACATTCCCAATGGAATCTGAAAAACAAAAAATCCCCAGAACTGGGGCTCCTGTGTCAGAGGGTGTCAGGGAAACATGTGTTTCACACTCTCCTTGTGTTTAGTGGGTGCAGAAGGTCACACCTTGCAGCACTGTTCGTTGCTGTGTGGTCTGAAGCAATAAAGACCAGGGCCATGGACCCCACTGACTTAGTGCTGGCCATGGACCACCTGAGCAGACTCTCAAAATTACAGTTGGAAAGTCAACAAAATTGTCAGTTGTCAATTGAGGGAGAACATGAGGCTTTCTTTCACCCTGCTGTGAAAGGCAGTGCCCGCAGACACAGCACCAGGACTCTGGGCAATTGCTTCTGCTTCTTTCTGCCTCCCACATGGGCTTTCTTCCCTGCCTACATCCCCACCTAGGAATGGTGGCTTTGGTGGCTAGGAGCCACTGTGCTCTGCCCAGGTGAGCACAGAAAATAAATCATCTTCAGATGGCAAGGTAGGAAGAGAAGAAGAACAAGGTGGGAAAGCAAAGTGCACAGAAAGCAATGACTGGAGAGCTGTGAGTCTGGCCAGGGAAGAAGCTGCTTCTTCTAAAAATACCTTTCTGATGGAAATTGATTTTATTGGTTGCATTTCCTAGGAAACTAAGTAAAAGAAAGATAGGCTTTGCAATGTATTCTTTCAGTTATTCTTGCCTAATATAGGTTGAAAACAATACTTTTACTGTCAGCAAAAGACATCTATGGTCTGCAGAATCTTCAGGGTGTCACTGGAATGATGTCCCTGGCTGCTGTTAAATGTGGTGCTGCTGTA
This sequence comes from Phainopepla nitens, assembly GCA_013400175.1. Lineage (NCBI taxonomy): Eukaryota > Metazoa > Chordata > Aves > Passeriformes > Bombycillidae > Phainopepla > Phainopepla nitens. Next base: position 126,539 of record VXBQ01004808.1, read on the forward strand.
CAGTCTGAGGAAAATACTGTGCATGTATGGTAGGGCTTAATTCTACCCATGTATTACAGGTTTTAGAAAGTTTTTATGCTCACGTTTTAAGGCTGATGCTCTTCCCACTGAACTCAAAGCAGTATGCACACAAAGCTCCCCATGAGAAAGACTTGGCACTAGATATCAGTGGCCTTATGAGTGAGCTGTTCTTGATGAGGCAGAGACCAAGCAGTGTGTGCACTTTCCTCCTGCCATCGAGTTTCCAGAGTTCAAACTCCATCGCAGCCTTTGTAGCTGCAACCACCCTTCGTGTTGGTGTCACTTGAAATGAAAAATGTTCTGCCCAGACTGAAGTGAGAGCAACAGTTTTTAGGCAGGTTAAAGCAAGTAGCAAGTCTCCAAACCCCCCTTGAGGTTATTGGAAGACTATCTGAAAGGGAGCCATGGAGCACACAATGCCAGCGTGAACAAACTACAAAGCAGAGGAGGGAAAAGGGAATGAGGGGGTGAAGAAGGGAGTGTGAGTGTGAGGAAGCTTAACAGCCATGTTGGCAAGAAGCAGACTGTCAGCAAAGAGGATGTTTACAGTCTTGAAGTCAGGATTCAAAGAGCAAGTGGCTGGCATGAGTCTGCACTGCAGCCCCTTGAGGCTGAGAATACAGAACACCAGGAGCAGTTCTCAGCACAGACAAGAACTGGAGAGTTCCTGCTCGTGCTCCTGCTCATGCAGTTCTTGAGTTACAAACAGGACAATGTGCAAAACGACCCTAAGCTGAGTGCAAATGTATGTTCTAAAATCACAGCACTGAAAAGCATGGACAATTTTTTTTTTTTAATCAGTAACGAAAAAGAAACTGAGAGATAGAGAAATATTCATTACATACAAATATCAAAGCTCATTAATTTCTTTATAGAGGTGTTGTGATTGCTCCATAATTAGAAGCTGAAAAACATCTTATGCTTATGAGGAATGCATGTGTATCCCTCCCAGAGTTACAGCACTTACACTGAGGATAAATGTTTTTCAGGGGATTTACAGACTAAGCTAATAATCAGCTCAAGGTAAACAGTTCCTTTGAAAAAATTCATACTTTACCAAACACTTTGTAATACTGACAGTGTTTGAATTATATTTTTATTTTGCACTGGAAAACTTATGCTCTAACAGAAAATTAAACAGTTCCGCTTCAGGGAATTCTGTGGGAAAAGTGATGCTCTTTCAAAATGCCTCCATGCACTTCCTGCTGTGACCGAACACAAGCTGGCCCACCTCTGCTGCCTGTCCCTGCGTGCTGCCACACGGCTGTGCAGACAGAGCTGCTCAGCCTGGAGCACGCTCGTATCACTGAGAATACAGGCGGGGTCTGGGAATGTTCTCCCGTCGTCTGCGGGCGAGGACAAGCCGGCTCCCTGCGTGCGCACCGGGGTGAAGAGCTGCCGGAGATTACAGGGGACAATGGGAGAGAACTGAGACAATTGTGAGAGACGAGCCATTGATAAAGGGGGGAAAGAGACGCTTTGTGTTTATGTGTCCTCAGGGTTTTTCTGAATAGGCTCTCCTCTTATAAGGAAGTGATGAAGTGGCCCTAGAAGGGTGTTTTGGGACTGCACCTTCAGCACTTGGACCTTGCTGCAGTTTCAGTCAGTCACAACCTGTTGAAAGCAGGGAAAGGATTTTAGCTGCCTTTATGAACTGCAGCCTCTTATTTCTACAAGCACAGCTAATAGCCAAATCACTGAAAAAGAAAAAAAAAATGAAAGAAGGAAAATATCAGGGGATATAATTGGAGACATCTAGTCCCAAATCAGCCCAAACATGCAGTCCAGAAAAAAACAATGAAGGAACAAACTAATGCCTAGAAGAAGAATTAGCAAGAAACACATCCTTGACTAAACTTTTCAGCTTCACATTTGCAACTATAGACCTGGAAGGTGAAGAGACATTTTGTGATTGCTCAAGCAGTAATTGTGACCCTGTGCTCAGACCCATGATACTGAAGATGTGCAGAAAGGTCAATAAAATCAACAATGGCAATGATATGCAGAATGAAAGCAGGCAAATCTCCATGTATCTAAGCTATAAGAAAATAAATCTAAAGGGGACATCACAAAAACAACTAGCCAATGCGGTATTTGTGCTACCACCATATGCTCTGCATTTAATAAATGGAGTAAATAAATAAATTCACCAACATCTAATAAATGGAGGAGATGAGTGGTGATGATTAAAACAGACCAACAGATTCAGTGATCTGGGGGACACTTAGTACTGAATATCCAAAAGCAGGATACATGAGGTAGATGAGGGTCAGGTAGTATTCATATGGCAGATCAATGAAGATTCCTGATTGTGACAAATTAATTCTGATCAAAAAGGCAGGTAACTCATCTTCAGTTGAATGACACTTTCCTGAGCTTCACACAGAGTGAAGCTCTCTCAGAAACTTCCCCATATGGCTTTTGCTCAGCAGGCTGCAGTGCAAGCACTCTCCAAAACCAGCATTTGAAGGGAAAGCATTTATTGAGTGGGAAGTGGATAATTCTGTGGAGTCTCTAGTGGTATAAATGTTACTGGAGAAGCCATTCCATGATATAATGTTCATCAGAGATTCAAGCCAAGGCAGCAGATGGAGAACATGCTGTCAGCAGGCAGAGGAGAAGCAGAGCTAAGCTTTGTGAGTCCCAGGGGAGTCAAGGAAAGCTGGTCCCTGCATGAGGCTCCTGACACGGGTAGAGAGGTCACCATGACCCATCAGCAATGGAGACAGACAAATTCTTGGTTTGTTCAAAGCCAGTGATGATTGACAAGCTTCTCTAACCCTGAACAGCCTGTTCTTTGACCTGGCTGGTGAGCAATCACAAGTCCCATCTGCCCTGAGAGCACAGGGTAGCCCTGAGGTGGCACATGCCCTTATTTTAGAGAAGCACTGTACCAGAGGAGTACCTAGCTGTGTCTGGAGTAGATGAGACAGAAGTTAAAGCCACAAAATCCTTTTGTAAGGACCCTACAATGTAGCTGTTTACTTATCTCACAGCTCTGCCAGGTTTTATAAAGGCTACTGAGGGACTCATCTAACTTCAGTTTTCTAAGCGCAGGTGTTTTGGCTAAGCCATTTGTGTATGTTCCTCCAAGGAGGCACAACGGGGAGAAATAAATTCCTGCAGAGGGCTAACTTCTTGTCCCCCAAGAGAGGCTCTGGAAGCCCTCCTCTCTGTTTATAGCCTACCTGGCTTAGCTGCCACTGCCACCAGGAAAGGGGGAATTCAATCAGATGGGGCTACAAACCAGCCTACACCTCCAGGAAGCCGTTCTGTAGGTTTCGTGCAACACTAAGCAGGATGTGCCTGCTAGGCCAAAATCTGATGCCCTACGTAGTGTGCCCAGGACACAGCCCCCTCTCCTATGACACCCCAGAAGTGGAGAGCAGTGAGATGAGACTGAAGCCTTGGGGGAAGCCCTGTGTGCACCACTCGGTTACAACAGCATGTCCTGAGGACATTGCACAGGGCCAGCTGGAGACACTTGTTAATGAGCATCCTGGTACACAGAGAATGAGAAAGGTGACCTTTGGAAATTCAAATCAGGCTTGGCACACGTGTCTTCCAAACGACTGCTGTGGCTCCCGTCGGGGCTCATGTGGATGTGGGGCATGTCTCAATGGCAGGCTGGCCGCTTCTTTTCCACACGCTGTGCCCCAGCCTCCTCCCTCCCCGCCACAGCAGCACAAGCCCTTTGCTCCACGTGTCCCAGAGCGTGTCGGGCCACGCTCACACACTGAGCTGGGCTCTGCGGCTCCCTGAGCTCCGGCTCCTGACGCTGCCCATCCGCCGGCAAGGCGAGAGCGAGCGCCGTGCGGGCGCCCAGGGGCGTGCGCGGCTCTCCCGCACTTCCTAGCAACTGAAGTGCAGCTCCCTGCCACGCTACTCTTCCCTGTGCATCCGCTTGCTTATTCAAACACACCTCACTGGCGTCCAGCCCTCTCTTTTCGCCCAGACGGCTCCAGCTCTTCCCTTGTTTGCCCTTTCCCTTTGCCCCACTGAGATGCATTTCAGCTCTTGCTCACCCCTGGTATTAAGCCCACTGTAAAGGACTGTGATTTATCTGGAAAGAAGGGAGACCACAAGGAAAAATACCTAAAAACCGACCCTAGGACCTACTGTAGAAAAGTTATCAGAGCATCTGGGGAAAAGGATTTTCTACCAGGTCTAACTGGTCTACTCTTCCTTAAAATCCTACCTCTCTCAGGAAAGGTTTTACTGAGTGATCCCTCTCTTGCTAAGAAGAGAGTTCACAAGCCCACAGAATACCTGTGCAGGCTGTGGAGAAGAAAGATTAAAAAAGTCCCTCAAAAGATAGTGTAGAACCTTAAACCCAGCATCAGGTTTCACAGCTTAGACTTGTGAGCATCTGAGTCAACTATCCAATAGTCTGATCTGGGGAAAACCCAGGAAGAGGGTGGCACAGGGTATTTAATTTTATTATGGGAGAAGTTATTAATGGGAGTTCTGGCCTGCAGAGAATGTTTCCATGCAAGGTTTAAGTTGGACTGAGAGTCAAAATCTTGCCACTTTCTTTAGTTTCTCCTTTTACTTTCTCCTCTTTACATAATCCACATTGTATTTCCAGGGAAATAGGTGGAAAATCAAACAAGTTAAGAAAAGTCACATTGTCTCATTGATGGCAACTTGGCATATATCAGTAATAAAACAAGCAAAACAGTGTATTAGAACTACAGAGTTTTGCTTCAAAGAAGTGAAAACTCCAAAAGGAGTAGATGGATAGAATGGGAGAACTACAACTTGTGGCACAGTTACATGTGAGAAAAAGGATTCTAAACCACAGATGCTGAAAAAAAATCAAACATGCTACCAAAAAATCAGAAGGAAGGGAAATAAACAAGAGATAACCCCTATTAAAAACAAGGGAAAAAAAAAAAAGAGTGCCTGAGCTGTCAGGGAATGCAAAAAACCAGAACTTTTTTAGGGCCACGTCTGAATCTCTTTGGAAATGAGAGGTGGCTATTGCAATAATTGAAAACCACACTGGGCTTTAGTGCTGGCAGCACGACTCACCTGGAATGGGGAAATGCAAATGGAGCATCAGAGATGGTTCATATCATGCTGTTTGCTGTCCTACCTTGATTACACTATCTCCCTATGCTACAAAGATGAATGTATTAAAAAAAGTAATCTCAACATTCTAGTCAAACCTTGGGTCATGTGAAGAGCATGTCTTTCTGGAGGAACAATACATAATAATATTAAACATTGTTTTTCATGCCTCTCCTCAGCACTCTCTTGCTTGGTTCCAGTGGACAGATCAGCAGCTGCACTGTTGTTTTTTTTTTTTTGTAGCAGGTAGATTTAAGAACTCTGGAAGGAGACTGCTGATTATCAATATTTGCAAGGGCTGTAATCACAATTTTTTTTTATTATTAATATTTTGTAACTTCACACACTAGTTTCACATTATTTCTAAATCACTACCAAAAGTGACAACTTTAATTAAGTTTTTAAATATATACAAGACAGAAGGAGGCATTTGGAAGCCAAGCACATTGTATTTTTTCCTATCAGCCTCTAGGCAATCACTTGGATTGAAACTATGCCAGCAAATGGAACACTCCTGTGTACATACCTCAGTTTTACCCTCAGTGAACTGGACTTGTTCATGTAATTATTGATAGGGTGAAACCCCTACGGAGAATGAAATGATCTCCTGAGTGAAGCTGGTATTTCCTCTGACTGTAAAACATGAGTATTTGACAGGGCATATGCTTTGGAGTTTATACAAGTGAAGGCTGGCCCGAGTCTGTGAAAGCCAAGAGAACCTTCCTGGCTGAAACAGAAAAATCTCAGAAAGTCAGTAACAAAACAAAGAGCTGCCATAAGTGTCACCCCAGAATCATACACAGCTCTTTTGCTTCTTCCCCTCAGCACCTGTGTGAACATTGGAGGGTCCTGTTTCAGGACCAGAGATGAGTCCCTCTGGAAAGTCAGAGGGTTTTGCAAGTGGACACAAGACTCACAAGGAGGGGAAACTACCAAGGAAAATTGTGGAAAAGAACTGCTCCTGCAGTCACGGCACAAAGCTTAAGCTGTTGGACTGCCATCAAAATCCACTGGCAAAGAAGTGGCACAGAAATGACCAAATCAGTCCTAATTTGATATTTGTGCTTCCAGATTCCCCAGGAAAAGAACCTGAAGTCACTATTTTCCAGGGATTTCCACATTTTGGGATTGTATTGCCCTGAAACATTTAAACACACTGAAACAAACTAAACATATTTTGGAGGAAAAATCAACATATTTCTCAAATATTTCTTTTGTCCATATAACCATAAGTTTAAAAATGTTTATTAGTAATCAAGAGTGAAAAAGAGCACCATGTTACTCTTTGGAGCCAACACAGCCCACTCTTTTCATGTTTATTCTTATTTCACACACTTTTTCTTCTGCTTCTGAAAGGGAAATATATGCATCTATTGAGAACTTCTAACACTCTTGAGAACTGAACCTTATTATCACAAGAATGGGACAAAGTAGGTGGATGCAGAGGCAGCACCTTGGGAGCTCTTCATCCAGCTCAACTTGTTAGATGCTGATTGAGTGTATTTCTATTTTACATAATATCATTTATGTGCATTAGGCAGCAGGTCCACTCAGACTGCTGAGTTTACTCAGGGTTAAGCTGGGAGTCTTGCTTTGTGCACTGGCCTTTTTTTTTCTTTAAACAAGCCTGCTGAAAGTTGACAGTGGCACCTTGAAGCACTCTGAACAGCTGCTAAGAGTACGCTGAAGGCAGGTCACACAAGCCATCCCTGAGGTGCCATTCAGCTCTCAGGACTGTAAACCAATCTCCTTTAATCCTCTTCTTTGATGAGTGTCTGAACCACTGAGGGCTGAACATATTTTCTCCTAGAGCTGTAGAACTATCACTATCCCTAAATTTTGCAACAACATAATTTCTTGCTGAAAAGGTGAATTTCATCTTCTGAGTTACCTGTGGGTAAGTGGTACACTTTCAGTGGTAAATTTTATTAATACTAGTATCTATCAACAACAAAAGTAAGGCCTGTGATAGTCTAGAAAACATTCCTTGCAAGAGTTTAAGTGCAGGAAGGAAAGTGTGTGTTTGTCTCATTAAGACACAAACTCCAGCTCTACATTTTTTCAAAGTAAGCATTTATTCCTTCTAATTATTTTCATATTGGGCAAAAGAATTCACTATAGGTTTTATTTTTCCAGAGGGAAAAAAACACTTGCAATGAAGTATTATATAAAGTGACAATTCATTCTTGCACCTCCTAAAATTTGGCTCAAAAACAATTAACAAAAGAGAATGGACACCAAAATGCTTTGGTAGCCCAAGGTACCATGTTCTCATTGACTGCATGCAAGTCCTTCCCTGAGACACACAAACTTGTACCACAAGAAACCTTCTTCCCCTTTACCCACTGCATCTTTTCTCATATTGAATTACTGACAGAGGTGCGACTTACTGCATAAAATATTCAAAGATATGCAAACATTTTTGCAGCAAGCAGCCACAAATCTACAGTAGCTGCCTGAAAAGCAATTTACTGTGAACGCAAACATGTTCTTTACATCTGTTACATGCAGTTGGCTACATCCCTAAAACAGTTATTCTGCTATTCCAGAAAATTCTGTAACATGGTCTGTACAAGCTTGTGGAACAAAATGTTTTGTCAAGAATGCTGGTGATACTGTCAGTATTCTTCAAGGCAGAGGGCTACAAAGTATTGGGAATTTTAGCCTGCAATTGCAAATAATAGGCTTCCTCCCTTTTTTTTTCCTTTTTTTTTTTCTTTTTTTTTTTTAATTTGGAAAATGTTTTACTCACAAGCCCAAAAGAACCTATTTAGACACCTGCTGCCTCTTTACCTCTTACCCAGCACAGGACATGATGTTCAGCCTTGCCTGACCCAGCTGCTGCTTCCTCTTGCATGATCAGCCCAGCTGATCCGGTCACTTACCAACGCCACTTTCCCTGGAGGCTCTAGGCTTGAACCCGAAGGCATCTCACAGGAGCACAAACACAGGCACGGGGAGAGTAGGTAATGCCTGTCATACAGAAAAGTGACAGGATGGTTTGGCACTCTCCAGGTGTCCAAACCCAGTAATGTGAAGAGCATTCCCTCATTTGCAGATGCAGTCATTATGGGGTTCTCCTCAGATTCCTACTAGAAACCTGTGATAATTAGTCACAAGCCATCTTCACCCTGCAGCATGTGGCACAGATTCTGTAGTTACCAGCACCAGTGAGATTCGTTTTGACACATATTAGGGTTACAAAGTTTATTAGTGTTGATGCAAATTTTGATTTTGACATAAGCCACATATTTTTCACTTTTGCTTAAGAAAGCAGAAAACTGCAAGCAGTCATTCTAGCACTCACTTTGCCAAAAACCTCAAGAAGTGTCAGAAAATATTCTGCTGTAAAATAAGATTGTTTTCTGTCATGGAAGAAAAGAGGAAAAAAACTATTCTCTTCTGATTTTTGTGTACAAATCACTTCAGTTTTATTAGCAAACATAACAATGTAAGAAATTAATATAAAAAACTCAAACATGTTGTATTTTCTTTGCCACAAATCGCTAGCTACTCTCTAGTGACTCTGGTGCTAGATTATTCACTTAGTCTCTTAGGATACACTTCCAGTTAAAAAGATATTAAGTAAGCTTTTAAACCAGATATTAAACCACCTTTTTCCCTAAAGCCCAATACAATAAATGAGTAAGAGTAAAGAATAATAAATAGAAAAACTAGTAATAAATTCATTACTGCAAAAGAACAAAACTAGATTTCCTTTCTAAAATTATTTTTGTGACTTATCAGTACAGCAGATTTGGCAGGAGAATCCGGCTTGGATTTACATGTATCTGTTTCGAATGTACTCTCTGTACATGAGGAAGTCATCTCTTCCCAGGGGCTGCATGTTTCCTCTTCCAGCCTGAATGTGTGCATGGAAAATCTCTATTGATTTCCAATCAGCTCTTGGAGGCTGGACTTCGTAAATATTGTCTTGAGAAAAGGAGGAGATGGGTATTCTGGGGGAAAAAAAAAAAAGCAGGATATTGGGAGCTTTAGGTAAAAAAATTCCACAGAGAGAGAGACGAGTATTTATTTTCCTTGAAATATACAGGACAGTCAATGAGAGGGCAAGGTCCCAGTAGATAATTCATTACCTAGATTTTCATCACTACTGCAGACCTGACAAGACCCAGCTTTCCAAGTAGGGTAATTAGGTAAGGTGTCATTAATCCCATTACAGAATACCATCTCACTTCCCTTTGCCCTGCCCTCATTTCTTCATCCTTCCTCAGATCTGCTAGGGTCAGTAAGTACCTCAGCTAAAGTAGATCTGCCAAGCATTATAGCCCATAAAAGAAAGACTTCATTGAGCTATCCACTTAGCAGCAATTATAACAAGTGATTATACTCCGAGCCAACACAGGGAAAGGATTAATTAGGTAAGAGATTTCCATCTAATTATCATGAAACAGACAATTTATTATAAGTAATAGCACTCAAATATTTTATGAAAATGTTTTTCAAATTATTTTCATCCAACAAATAACCATATTTGAATCCTAATATACACATATTTTTAGGCTCAAAACTTCTCAAGTTAAGGAGTTAAAGTGTAAGCTTACTGTCAAAGCTCGCTATTTCATAAAGCAAACATCAACCAGCCCAAATGCAGTGAAGATTCAGATATTAGCATCATTGCCATATTCTACAGAAGCCACAGTCATGACTCACTACCTGTGTGCTTTTCAAGAGACAAGAAGTTATTTTTGTGTAGAATCTCCTCTTTTGGAGGTAAGAAAACAAGTAAGAACTGGAACACTTAAGCAAAGGGAAAGCCCTTCTATAAATAAAATGCCCTAATAAACTCCTACTTGCATTATGGGCACGAACTAATGTTTGACACTGTTTCTAAATGAGGATCTCCATTAAAACTGCCAAAAGCTCTAGCTCCTTCATTTTGCAGTCTTTTATTTTAGTAAAATATATTGTATTTTGGATGTTTAATCATGTGACAGTTCATTAGTTTAAAAAAATTACTGTAGCGTGTCATGTAGGATACACTGTGCCTGATATTCCACTACAACTGGAATACGGTATATAAAACAAAAAGGTTTCCAGATTAAAAGTAATGCTTTGTAATTTTATATTTCAGCTTTGCACAGCCATACATTCATTTGATTACTCTTTGACTGCAATGACAGAATTACTTATACAAGTATACTATTGAACTTGAGACAATAAAATCATTGGTCACCCACAGAGTTTGGCTGCAGAGTCTAAAATTTTTTTTTCTCAACAATGTGATAGTTTCTTCTCATTATCACTTATAATTTATTTAAGGTGGGCATTTTCAGAACTGATAAAAAACATTAGTCTAGATGCTTTAAAAGCAGACTGCTTTTCAAAGCATCCATAGGTTCTTCAGCACTTATTTAACCAGTGTAAAGCATCCAAGCTGAGACTCTAGCAATGGCATTTGACACTAGCACTCTGTACTAACTTATCAATGTCACCATCTAACAACAAAAGATGTCACTTACTCAAATATAACTGGTCTGTCTGGTCCACTAGCAAGTGGACAATTAAGTAAAAGACCAAAACAGAGGCATAACACTAAATTGATGCCTTCTCTATTTATTGATTGGTTTTTAAACATACAACATTTCTGAAGCACTAATGACTCAAAAATCCTTTCCTTAGGTGCAGTGGAAGCTGGGCAACAAAGTGCATTTCATTTTGAGCATTTAATAACTGAATCTCAATTTTCCTCCTACTTGCATCAACATGATAAAAATATATTGCAATTTATTGAGAGAACCGCATGTTCATGCATGCCAACTTTGATTAATAACCCTGTATTAAGTGGTAACTATTTGTGGAGTGCCTGTATTATCCAGTCATTTAATTAAAAGTCATTTCTCTAACATATTCATGTAAAAATCTATTCTACTTAATAAGTTTAATATCTTACAATAGTCATGAAGGAGAGCATGCTATTTATGACTTGGCTATCAGGTTGCCCTAGAGACCTGTAGCTTTATGGCCTGCCACTGCAAATTACGTAGATAGGAACACAGACTTTATGTCATGAAGGACAGCACCCTTGATACACAATTTTCAATTATTTTCACCCCACTTGTAAGCAAGCTTCCTGGTGTTATGGTTTCACCAAGAGTATCATAGTTTCTACAGTAAAAGATGCAGTTAAAACCTTCAGTTATAATGTTCCATACTTCCAAGGAAAAGTGCATGGTGAGGCAGATTAATTCTCAGACACACAGCAGTCACCAGAAAGCCACTGCATTTGTTTCAACACTGATTAGTTCTCAAGTCTCTGAAGAATATCTAAAAAGTAAACAAAATGTACTTTTTCACCTTGTCTGAATCCTAAGCAAACATCCACAAAGATGATCAGAGGGCTAGAGTACCTCTCCTGGGAAGACGGGCTGACAGAGTTGGGGTTGTTCAGCACAGAGACAAGGCTCCAGGGAGACCCTATAGCACCTTCCAGTGCCTAAAGGGGGCTGCAAGAGAGCTGCAGAGGGACTTTTTTAAAGGGCATGAAGTGAAGGGACAAGGGGGGATGGCTTTAAACTGAAAGAAGACATGTCTAATGTAGGCAGTAGGAGGAAATCCTTCACTGTGAGGGCAGCAGGGCACTGGAACGGGTCACCCAGAGAAGCTGTGGATGCCCCACCCCTGGCAGTGCTCAAGGCCAGGCTGGATGGGGCTTTGAACAACCTGGTCTAGTGGAAAGTGTCCTTGCCCGTGGTAGGGGGGTGGAACTGGATGGTCTTTAAGAGTCCTTTTATTTAAAAAGCCAAAGCATTCTATGATCTGACCTGAAGCACAGGCACTGAAGACAGCCTGGACCCTCACGTATGCACCAGCCACATTTTGTATAAGGATGTTGAAGCATGCCCACATTCTCCCTTTGTGCTATAGGGAATCAAAACACTCAATTCCCTTTTCAGGAGGGAATAAAGTTTCTTGTACTCCTAGATAAATGTATGAAGTACATTTGAAAAGGTTTTCAGAGTGTATTTTTAAAACATTATTATTTATTTCATACCAAAATGAATACTGGGGAATTAGGGAATTAGGAACAGGTGTACTGTGTCAGCCAACAGTAATTACACTACAGTACTGAGAGTCTCTCTTCATATACATTATAACAGATTGTGCTAAAAGTAGTCCAGCTCTGTTTAGCTCTACTTAGCTCTAACTAAAACTCTATCACTTTCTCCTTCATGGAATTTCTAAGAACAAAAGGAAGAATTTTAATATCTTTCCACATCCTACACTCAACTTCAGTACTATTTCACTGCATCACTTTGGTCTCCGTTCAAGTTCCCATTTTTTATTTCTAGTCTATACTTATAGTTTCTAAATTTAAGCTAGAACCTTCTCTTCAGTATTTATACAATTCATATTTGAATTCTTAAATATCACTGTGGCGACATTATAAAAATAAGAAATATTTCTTCTTTTGTAATGGCTTCATGTATTTGTTTAAAATGGTCAAGTGTTTAAAATTGTGAAATGTGGGGTTATTAAAAAAGATTTTCTTGAGAAGTTGGGAAAAGATAACTAACCTAAGCCTAAATTATATCCCACTGCTGATATGAAACCAAAGTTCTAGACTGAGTACTTCATTTTACTATGAAAAGAACTAGGGTTTGATTGCATTTGTATCATACATGAAGCAACCACTGGAGAATTAAATTTGTCAGATTTTTTTTTTTCAATTTAAAAGGCATCTAACATAAAATTAATAAAAGTTACTATAATTTTTCAATTTCTTCAAGAGCTCCTTGAGAAACAAGTGCAAGCTGTGCCTCAGCTGCTGTTACTGAAAACCCTCCCTCTCCCCCTAATCTTGAGTACACTTATGTTCATTCTATTTTATCTCTAAGAAGTTTGTATTCTCCAAGGAAATTTCTGATTCAGAGCAGCAATTCAACCTCAGTAAGAGAAAGCTTCCTTGTTTCAGAGTTGAACAACATGCCTTTTAAGAATGGCTAAATCTATGACTTTAACTAAAAGAACAATCTGTCACCATCCAAATAGTAGTAAAACATTTTTTTAAAAGTTACAGAACAAAACCCAAAGAAAAATTTTAAGCTGTCTAGCGATATACTGTAATAAAAAAGAAATTACCAACTCTAAGATACCCTATTTCCTCTCTGATCTGCACAGAGGAGCATGTTTGGTAGAACTGGCAAGGACAGATGATCTACATGACTTTGAGAGGAGGAGTGCCAGGAGGCTCAGATTAATGTGCCCTATGACTTTTACACTTCTGCTATTCAGAAACACATGGAAATTACACTTGGGAAAAGAGAAAAATTAACATCTGACTATCCCAAAGTCAGCAGAATTCTGTGTAGAGACTCTCTTCAATGTGTTCATTTTACAGCAGCTCAGCATTGGGAAAAAATTTACATTTAAAGGGGTAAGAAAGGAATGATTATCTCCTACACTGTCTTACAGGCTGGGAGATTTTGCAATTACAAAAAAAAATTGCTTTCATTCATAGCAAAAATATTCTTCTCCTTACAAAATATTTTCTTACTAAACACGTGCATTTAAGACACTCAGGCTTGTGCCCTCATATTGAAAAACAGTTTTACAGTTTGCCAATCTAATTTACTACTTCAATACCCATTAGCTATGTTTTATTATAAAGCTACAGGCTCATTTACCTACAGATGTGGCATCATCACTTTAAATGTAGCTAATACCAAGTGACTAAACACTGCTATTAGACAGCATTGTCTCATACACAGCAATACATCTGTTTCATGTCATTCTTTCTCAGCCCAACTGAGACTCACCCAGCCTCTCTCCCTGCTAAGGTATAAATGCTGTGTTCAAGGTTTCCTGACTTCACCAGCACAGAGGGGTGGACAAGGGGCAGTGCAGGAAACACAGCTGAGGCTTCTGTTAATCAGTGGATTGCAGAAAAGCTCTTGCAGTTCTAAGAAGTAGGCAAGCTGTTGGATAAAGAATCACGTACTCCAGCGACAGAAGTAAATAAAATTCTGCCTTGCCTTGGTGAAACTTCAAGCTGCCTACAGTACAGGAGGGTGTCTGCTGGGAAGGTAGGACTTGACCATCTAAATTGTAAGACCTGGTTCAATATTAGCATGGCATTTGGAAAATAGCATGACCCTCTTTATACACTAGTACTAAGAAGATTCAAATGCAACTTTGAACGTTTTTTAGTGAAGAATATGCCAGAAGAAATTGCCCTCTAAACTCAGTAGATTCAGCACTTCCTGTTAATTCAGGATTGCTAAGACTTTTGAATATGAACCCCTTGACAACACAAAAACTAAAAAACAAAATAAATAAAACAAGACTCCCCAGAAGAACCCAAAAACCCCCTAAAAACCCAGTTTTCATGCTGTGCATTGAATCCTTATGCAGTAAAGAAAGTGGAAGTGTGACTCTCAAGCAATTTAACATCAAATTTACCTGATCATTTTTCATATCTAATGACAAAAGCAAAATCAGACTAAAGGGAAAAAGAAAAAGAACACTTACAAATTTATGACCTTATCCAAGGGGCATTTTGAACAAAATTGCTGGCTGCCTTTGTCTTGTTTATGCTGACTCTGTCCCAGCTGAACAAACCTGTGAAAAGCAGTAGATTGAAGAATAAATCAAAGAAATAAAAGAACTATCCTCCGAAAATCATCAAACAAAAGAAAATGACACTAAGAAATGAGATTTTGAGTCATGCTACGTAAGTCACTGATCATGATTACTCCTGTGGTGAACAAGAGAAATTTTTAAAAGTTCATAGAGGGTGCATGCATGCACTAAGAATCTCCTTTTAAAAAAGATTTATTTATCAACTGGTGTCACCTAGTATGTCACGGAGAGAAACAGGCTTCCCCTAAGAAATAGGAAGCCCTCTACAGTCAACTTCCTATGTCTTTCTCAAAGCAATCAGTCAGAGGAACAGCCTATGGAAAAATCAGCAAAAGACACAAAGTCTCAAGTTTCAGATTTAAGTCAGTCCTCTGCTGAATTCAATCTAGTTTGTTCATCTGAAACGCTGTTAGTCCAGGTCACTTCTTTACAAGCACAACCTTTTGGGACAGTTTCTCCACCTCCAAATATTTGCTGGAAGACACTGCTAGATGAAAATACTGTCATGGCTTTTTTTTTCTTGGCAATGATGTGGAACAAAATCTTCTGAAAAGTAGTTTATCACTAATCTTAGTCACTCAGAATACAAGGAATAGTCAGACTGTTTCATATGTAAATATATGTAACTATCTTGCACTCAATTTGTTCACTCTCCAACACAGCTGTGCTACTGAAAAGACAAGTAAATGTCAGTTGTGATTTACTAGTTTAATTTTCTGAGGCAGAGGGTTTTTCTTAACAGTGAGCTTCCATTTAGCTTAAGAAGTCTTACTGGTCTACTTCAGAAATATTTACTGCATTTTAACAAGCAAGTATTACCAGTGCAAAACCAATTGCATGAAAGAGTGTACAGAAGTCAAATGAACAACATGTTCCTAAAAAACTTATTGCAGCTTTTCTTTCTGCTCCATTCAGATTCTATATTGTAAAAACAAAAGCCTCAGAGACTTTGACTGTTAAAGGAATAAACACTTACATTACTAAATGAGAGAATTTTAAGTGGAAATCAAGATAATTAAGATCTTCTAGTGCAGGAGCCTGCTATTGAAACCAACTTTAAAAAAAAACCAAACAAACCCAAAGACAAACCAATTGCATAAGTATTTTAACTAATTGCTTCAAATTATTCAATATTTTGAAAGTTACAAGACCTAAATGCACACAAGGAAGTTTCCCAATGTCAGGAAGATACCATGCACAGTTGATCTGCAGCACACATCCTCAAATTGAGGGACTTCCTGTCCCTTCCAAATTCAACCAATCTGTGCTTCTGTGATTTCTGTTTCGATGAGAATTATCTCAGCCATCAGTGAAAACAGGCTGAATAGATCCAAATACTTTTAATTTGCATTTGCAAATAGGCTTGATACAGATTCAGTTGATGCAAAGCAACTTAACCTAAAGCGCTTTGAATCTGCGAGACCCTAATCCTAATAATGAAAAAAAAAAGAACATGTCCCATGTCCAGAGATGTCATGTGAAGTCAGGATCTTACAACCCCCCTGCCCTTATTACAGGAACAGAAAAAGGCTTGATGTGAGAACTGTAATCATACTGTGAAAGAAATTGCTGCTGTTCTCAGGTGATGTACATTTTGGAAAGTATAGATTTTACTGACATCCCTTATTACATAAATCAGCACACCAGACCAGAAATAGTACTATGTCTTGCTACCTAAAAGAGATAAAGAATTTGTAATTTCTTCTATTTTTAAAACCTGCATTGCTCAAAGGAAATGAAATAAATGCAAGGTTTGTTTTTTTCTTAAAAAGGATATAAATAGGGAGCTTCAAAGCCTCCAAGGGGTTTATAGTTTTACATTAACAAAAGATTGAACATTAGTCCAGCCTGAAGAAAATATAAAATTGGAAGTAGCTGCAATTCTGGATGTTAACACTGTTTCATCTGCACAGAGAGACTCACAGTAGATACCAGCTCACATTGGGTCATTTTCAGAACCACAATAACTACCTGCTGTATCAAAGGATAATTGTCAAATTTGCATCCATCTTCTAGGGTTAAAATAAGAAAGAAACAAAGATAGAGGCATAGATGAAGGTAAAAATTTCAGGTATAATGAGAAACAGCCTCCTTAACCCTATTCAAGTGTAGTGTCTTCAAATGACTCAGCTTGTAGGAAATAGGTAGAAATGGGAATTTTAAAGAACAAAAGAGTGCAAGGGAAAAAGCTACACCTAAAGAAAAAAGTAAGAGAAAAATAATTTTAAATAAAAACAAAAAATGCTTTGAGTGGATTAATGAACTAAGTCAGGATGAAACACCTCATATCACCAAATTAGATATCACAGTGAATTAAAATTTTTTCTTAAAAATGGAAAAGGTTTCAAATATAACAAGGTAGCTACTGCTATTACACATCACAAAATAAAAACAAATGCACCCAAGGCCATTTCAATGCATGTCTCACAAGTGTTCACTTCAATATACACACAGTGCTTTCCTGAGATGAGAAGAATATTTCTTAGACCCCTATATGACATCATGTTAAACAAAAAGACAACTTATATTATTTTATATGCATTTTTACAGAATAAGCTATTTCATTACGACTGACTTGAATTGGAGTCATTCAAAACCTGAAAAATGTAAACCCCACAGACTACCAAGCTTACAATCATGGAACCATTCCTGTGGAATTTACTTATCAATGGAATATGGAATTCCTATGAATTTACTTATGATTTTATTTATGAATTTCTAGGATTATATTAAGTGACAGATATTTATTTTGAAGCATCTTTCATTTGATTTAAGCTCCAAATTTTGCTTTCAGACACATCTGCATAGCTTCCACTGAAATCAGAATTGACACAGACAGCTGAAAACAGTTTGAATTTGAAAGAGAACATATACAGGCAAATTTCTCATTTAAATAAGTTTAACCAAAGGCAGCACTTCGACAAACTGCACTTAACTAGTTCAAATTATCCTTTACCAATTACCACTGGAAATTTATCTCACCTCGCATATACTGCAAGATCATCTTCTGAAGGGATATCTGAAAGATTGACTCCATACACATCTTTTGTTGATTGCACTACATTCTGGAACATAAGAAAGACTAAGATTAAGAATACTACAACAACATCCAAAGAAAGTTTGCTCTTAAGAAAGACCTTCCTCACAAACCAAAATAACATTTCAGGAGTGCAGACAAAAACAAACAGGCTTCTCACATCCACAGCAATCTTACCTTACACATATTTTCTTTAGAAAATAATTTATTAGAATATTAATCAACACATTTATTCAACAAATAAAGATTCTTGAAAGAAATAATCAGCTAAAACAACAGGCTAGGAGAATAAATTCTTTTCATAGAACACAATGGTGTAGTTTTTAAATTCTGTTCTGTGTTGAAACTTAATATAGAAGAAATCATATTCGTTCAGAACATGCTCCCATATTTGCTTTCACATTTCCTGCTGTCAATTCTGCAATAATTACAAACCTCAGGTTGAACAAAACTATTTTTATTTTATACATTATGCAATCATGTCAGTCAACTACAAGAAGGAATCAGTGCACATGCAGTAGTTCACTAACTGTGTCTAGTGATTCAGTGCTAAACTGAGGGGGGTTTTCTGGCAAGACACATATGACTGTGAGTCAAATATAAAGACAGTTTTCTCTTAGTTCAAAACGATTCAAAGTCAAAGAACTAAAGAAAGGTATGTCCTGACCAGAAATATAAATGCATTTTCTTTTAACTTCTGAGAGATGTGAACAGAAAGGAACTAGTTTTTTGAGTTCCCCAGATAATAAGGAATGACATGAATTAACAATGCAAATTATGACTAAAATTCAATGCATGAAAAGGTGCTAATAAATTGGAATAAATTTTTTCATATCATTACTAGTCAGAATAGCTCACCTATTATTTAAGCCATTGAAATTCAATATTTCAAATCATACTTTGTGTTCACCTACACCTTTCATTTAAGCATCTTAAAAATCTAAAAAAGATACCTTAGATCTGAGTGCTGAAGTGTGTTCAAAACAGAGGGAAAAACTGATGTGAGATAAATTATGCATTAGCAGGAATCAAGAATAAAATTTAAACTTGGATTTTTTGTTAAAAAATATAAAACCCATCTGATTTGCTAGAGAACAGGTACTCTGTTATTCAGAGATAACGGAAAACTTTCTGATAAAATACCTTGCATAAACACAAATAAATAAATGTGCTTGTACCGGCTTGGGAAGAAGACACTATTGCACTATTGAAGGCTGAAAATCCATCATCTGAGAACACACAACCCTAGGCTAAAGACTGAACAGAATCAAAGTTTGAATTGTAGCAAAAAAAAAAAAGGCAATGTAATTGTCTGTTGCCTATCAGGCACTACATTTTATCATTTTATGCTAAAGTCATAAATACTCAATTTTCTTCAGAAGTGATAACATGCACAATCCTATAACCATTTAAATTAGCTGTGACATTAAAAAAAAAAAACAACCCCACCAGACAATGTAAGTATTTTCCAAATTTCCATAGTATACATTAGCATAACCTTTTGCTAAGACACTTTCAATGGTATCCAAAATGGGTACTTACAAGAAAGAATTTAAAGAACTATTACATGAACTAATAAAATAGATACTTCCATAATTCTTTATAGAATTCTGTATTTTCATTTAATTAGCACCCAAGGGATTTCAACAAAATGGGAGTTATGCTAGCAAAAAGAGATTAAAAGCCCATAACTGAAAATACACATCCTTTCCACCTGACTGGGCAAATGCAATTTACTTCACTATTTTATTCACTGCCATTATCTGCAACCTTAGTAGCCGTAATAGCATAGGACCTGTAAGGTAACATTATCATGGACAGTTTTGAAGTCAGTAATTTTTTTTTTTTTAATGCCAGGCCATGTAATTATGGGACAGCAATTTAAAAGTGTTCACATAAATCAGGTTGAAATTCAGACAGAATGAACATTAATTTACAGTTAATCAACCCAAGCAAGTGGCACAGTCCAAAAGGAATTGCTTTGTAATTCCAAGAAGTGTCTACATGCCTCTCGGGGGGGTTTGCTCCAGATTAACTCCCATGGACTAAATGTTGATTATGCAGGTAGATCAAGTACATTTCTGGAGAAAAGGAATCTCATTTGCATGCTCCAAGGCCACCTAAGGATGTGTGCCAGAGCACGGTAAGGGACCATAATCAGATGTGCACTACTGCTCTGAATTAGCACACTAATACAGCTGCATTTTGCATTATGTAATGACCTGAATACCTTCCAAATGCCATAGATTTCTGACAGTAGCTTTCTTTTTTTTTATGCTGTTTTCCTTTGTGTTTCACTATTGCACAACAAAAAGAACAGAAAAGGTTAACAAGCAGTTGTGCTGCAGTTATGCTAATATCTACACAAAAAAAAAATTACACTGGAGACCTTTGTCACTAAATTTCCCAGTGCTTTACTTCTGACTGTTCTACAATGCTTTTTTAAGGGAATGTGAATTTTAAGCCTTCTTGCCTAACACAGTAATTCCTTACCTCTGTGATTTTTGCATTGTCTCCTGTATCAGTCACCTTTACTGGAGTTGAACGTTGAGAAACAGCCCCTTCATCCTCTTTATCTGTCCCAGAATCATCTTCAGAACTACTTGACACTGCTTCCTCACTTGGGGGTGGAGGAGCACTAGCAGCTGTTTTGCGTTGCAGCACAGTTTCTTCTCTGTTATTTTTGTTCCTGTTAGGAAAGGCAGTGTGTATTTATCAAATCAGTAAGATATCAGCAATGAATATTTAAAATTCCTAATCTTTGTTACAGTCTTTCCAGGGAAATAAGTTTTAACCTCTGAGACAACTTTCTGTTCATCTTTTAAAATCCCCTGATTGATTTCCCCTTCTTCAATCTCTTGTTATTCCAGAGCATTTAAAGAAAGCCCAAAGGATTCTGTCAGATTTTCTCCACCAATTCTCTTGATTCTTTACTTAAATCCCTCAACAACTGAATAAATAAAAAGGAATAAAAATTAATTGAGACATAACATCTTTGGTTTTGATCTTGGAAAAAGTTCCACTTTCTGATTAATAACAACATCCACTCCAATAGCTTCCTTAATCTTGCTTCCAAATCTTAATGGTAATGTCACTTTTTTCTCTTTATTTTCCATACCTCTCCCCTCAATTCAATTCTTTAATCAGCAACATTTCTTGATGCAGTATGTATTTCTCACTGAAGAAATTCTAGTCACTATAAAGAGGTGCCTTATTTGTAAGAAGCCTTCAAGCTACAGCATCTCTATGCAAGCAGGCTAACACTGGATTTAACTGTATGCACTCTGAAAGGTACACCCATCAGAAATGATACCAGAATTATGTGCTCTGCATCCTCTCCTACTGGCCACAGAAGAGTATTTAGTTGCAATTTCCTCTCAGACACTGTCAAAATCTTCCAGGGAAGGCAGTTAATGGATAGACATTAACTAATGAATAGACAGTTTATAGACAAATCCCTGGGAATAGGGAAGGAACATCTCTTCCTTGCTGCAGGGACTGTCCCGTGTATCACTGATGGACAGAGTGTGACTCGTTCTAAAGGAAGCCAGCTGCATGCTAGAGATTGTGAAAAGAGCACACAGATTGATGCAAATGCTATCTGGAGATGCAGGTCTAGTGCTCTCATCAGCCTCACTTCAGCCCTAGTGGAACGCACCATGGCTGTTACAGATGCTGCCTCTTGAAGTGAAACTCACACAGCAATTTATCCCTGCACTGAATTAGCTACACTTTATATGCTCAAGGAACACCTACAAACAAGTAGCAGAGTCCTCCCAAAGGTTCTGATCTGAGAGCATACCCCACCTCCAAGGATGTTATTGTATCAGAAGAAATCTTAGAGCAGGAAAAAATGCCTTGGGGAAAATAACACCACGGGCAAGTTTGATTTCTGACTCAGCAGAACCTGACATTTCCTTTGACCGAAATTTACAGAAATATATGAAGACATAAGCATTCTTTTAGGGAAAATAAAGGGATTTTTCCCTACTTTTCTAGATGAGATGAAGGTCACAAGAAAAGCAGTCCTTTCTGAAAGCTGAGGAATGGAGGAAGTAGCCAAACACTGGTAAGAGTGTTATCCTCACCCCATTCCCAACATGAACTCAGCCAAGACCTAAGCGTCCTTGGGACCTGAATGCCTACAGACAGAAAGAGATCACCAAATTTCCTTCAGAAATGTCTTAGATCAAAAGATGATGACAAATGAGCAAGGCAAAGGTACTGCCTTTTGCAAGGCTAAATATGGGTGAGGTGCAAGAGTGAACCACATTCTACCCTATGACACAGTCAATGAAGGGGAAGCCTTATAAGTGATACCCAGAGAGTCCTGGAATGTGGCTTTGATAGAGCTGATTCTCTGTCCCACATCAATCCCTAAAAATCACAGTGAAAAGCTTGAATAAAAGTGCCTGAGAAAATTATATAATGGTCAACTATTTCATGGAGTACCTGGAGAAAAATTAGTCCAAAATCTGACATCCTACCAAAGCGGAAGAATAAAGCTTATCCTCAAAATACTCATAAACTCAAATTCTTAGCAGAGATAAACTGTGTAACAGTTGAACAGTCTTCCTGTTTATTCCCAGGGAATCATTAGCATGAAATGAGGTTCTACTGGTGATGAGCATAGTCTACTCTCAACATTTATTGACAATGAGACCCCCAGGATCAGAGCACATGAGAGTCAAATGTTCTAGTGTTTAACAGAACAGCAAGTTTTTAGAGGAACTTAGAATGTTGTGACAGCACAGTAACCACTGACAAAAGGTTTCCTTAATATCAGCTACCAAAGAGAGAATGAATTCAGGAAGATTCTGCACAGCCCTTGTGGGACACAGCAGTGGAATAAATGAGTAAAGCAGGTCCAGGATGCAAAAGCAGCTAAATGAAGCATTCTTTCGTGTCAGCAGCTGTTGCTGGATTGTTTTATATAATTTCATAATTTTTATAATTGTTATCCAAAATTATTAATTTTATCCATAAATATCTTAATAACATATTTTATCAAAGACTATGTTGAAATTGGCATTTATTGCTGTTTCAGAATATGCACTATTTATGAAAATATTATCATTCTTTGAAAGACAAGAAAATATGCACTGCTGTCAACTCTAATAGAGAACAGAGTTGCCACTAGGATGAAGCGATGATCAAATTTTAATAACTTCTGTATATTACTGATAAAATCTTCTCATGAATTTCACTTTGAGGAATGAGAGAAAACAGAAAATATTAAACAAGTTGAATTAACAATTCCTAGTGTCAAATAAAAATCTCAAATTACATGCAATTTTCAAAGTGTACAGTTCTGCAGTATGACACTAATGAAGGTGCTTTATTTCCCATGTAACATGGAATATGCTTCACAGACATACACATAAGAGGAGTTTATATATTTTCATTACAGTTTCATTACTATTAAACCAGAACAAAATTTCTGATTTCAGACTTACCCCAACACAGATTTTCCAGTTTCATCAGGTTTACGAACAGTAAACGGACTTGGATCAATTCCCACATTCTTAGGCATAAAATCTCTGCCAAAATAGATAGGAAAAAGTGTTCATGAACAAAGTGCAACACATAAACTTTTTAATCTTTCTGGAAGAACCACCTCTAATATCTACCCATGAACTAAAAAAAAAAAAAAATCGTCATAAAGGGACATTAAGTTCTAACTTAATTTCAAGTTGATGTACACATAACCTAGGTACTTAAAAAGCTTTCCACTGCATTATTTAGTTCCATAAAACAGCTGCAAGTATCACCACTTGCTGAAGATGCTAAAGCATTGTGCTCCATTCCTGTGCTGAAGAAGCCTGGTAACTCAGGGCTTTGTACACTGTTTTCAAAATGCTGCCAACACACAAATTGGGTCAAACAGCTACATGAAACATAATCTGCCTGGAAATCTTTAGCCAAACCATGATTCAGATTATGCTCAGAATATCCAGCTGACTGCTGCCAACAAAAAAACCCCAAAAATATCTGACCAGCTGTGAGAACCAGATGAACTGAAGAAAACAACTGCAAAATGAGAGCAGAACAACGATAAAATAATTGTTTTGAAAGTAGCCTCTGTGATCTGAGTCAACAGAGAAAAGTTCATCTCTCAGGCATCAAGTGCCCAGACACTAAGCACTCCATAACAAAAAATTACTGGAAATCTAATTGCTATTTTAACCAACTTTTTATTAGCGTAACATTTCCATGTAGTATTGTGATTTAGTTTCAAGAACTTTGCTAAATTTGAAATTACACATATTTAACCAAATAAATCAAATGCATATTTAATTCACACCAAATCAACTTCCAATCAAGGATTTAGTGCCACAAAACATCCCAATATACCGTGTAGAATTGGTCATTGCCAAGCAGAAGGTCTCATCAAAACTGCTCAACTCATATGGCCTAAAAAACTCATTGTGGATATCAATTTCCTCTTCGTATTTGTGGAATTTCTTCACTGTCAACTTGCGTCTGTTTTCAGCACATGTCACTGAGGGGGAAAAAAATTGTTTTACTGGCAATGACTGACTCTTGCAAAAATCTAATCAAACAGCAGCCTGCTCACCTAGCCACCATACCAGGCAATTTTGTTCCTACAGTCATATCCCCTCTGAGACAAGGAAATTTGACATGAAGAAGATGCATTGCACATCTTTAATAAATATGCATTATCAGCCACTGTGATTTCACTTCATAATGACAATTCCTAATAAAACATGCCCCACAGTACCCAAGAGAAATAAGACACACCAGCTATACTGTGTCATCTGCAACAGGAATAGAACCAGCAGCATAGACTATAAATACATCCTAATAGACAAAAAAAAAGAAAAAACAATTAAGTGTGCCCTGGCACATAAGCATACTAAGGTCAAATTTTAGCCACTCTTGCAACCTGCCACTGAAAAATCATCTCCTTGCAGGGAGGAGGAGAAGTATTTAGAAACCACTATGGGAAAGCTCTTTTTTTCAGATTTGGGATCTAAAACAGTTAAGAAGCATTTCTGAATAAAATTCCTTTTTCATGATACTCTGCAAGCCAAGGAGCAGCTATAGGTCCTACCTTCATCAAAGGGAAGAGGTAAATGCTTTAGCACACCTGTGGTCCACCAGTAAGTATAGCTGTACAGGAGAAACAGAAACACAGTTGATACAGGAGATGGGATCTTGTATCCAGCCTACCCAGTTTGAACATAACATTCACACATCCATACAGTGTCACTTCAGCACACATTGCTGAATTGGATGGAGGATTTCAACAGGCCCCTGTCCAACTACATTTCTCTCAAATCAAGAAATTTAAACACACAAAACTCAATACAGGTATGGACAGAAGAGTGGTTTTGTTTCATTAAAAAAATACGTTTCAGGTGCCTACCTCTACAGCACTGAAAATGAAAGTCTTAGTACATTTCAAAAGTATTCATGTATTCCTCTTGTTCTGGCCAACAGAGAGTGGGAGGAGTGCGGGGAAGGCATCCCCTCCCAGATGTTATTCAGGTCCCAAAATTTAGGAAAAAAGGTATGAAGAAGTGAAGGTCAATGATAATAAGATTAGAATACTGTTAAAGCAGCTGACTTCTACACAAAGAAACACATTTGGATCTAACAGCAGTCATAAGTATGTCTGCAGTATGTTTGCATATCTAATAGCAAAATTCAAGCCCTGCTGGAAGCTTATTCAGGATTTCTGTAAAACAACAAAGGAAGTCAAGCCACATTCATAAAACAAAGTACGTTTTATCCTTCATTCATGTTTACAAATTTTTATTGTCTCTTCTCAAACATACTTTAATTTTTTCTCTGATTTATTTCGATAGTTTCTTCTATTTCATTACATGGAATGAAAACACAATTGTCTTCATTGATTTTTATTTCAAATACGTGCATATTCACAATACTGCAATGGCTGTAATCAGAGTATTAATGTGGCTATCTTCTGCTCCTGTCAATGTAGCCATCTGCAGCAGACACAATGGGTGTATTCCCATGGCCAGGGACAGGCTTGTTAGTGGGATTTAGGAGATGGTACAGGACAGGCAGGAAAACACACTTCAGTTCCAAGAACTGTGTATATCCTAGACAGTAAGGAATGAGTTACACCTGATGGTCCTGCCTCTTCTCAAAGTCCCATGCTAGTAAGCTCTTTTCTCCAGTGCCTTCAGAAATCATGCAGACACACCCAGTTTTGTTGCCTGCATAAATGATAAGTAACACGGCAACACAAAGTCTCCTTTTCCATATTCACTTCCTTTCACGTGAAGCACAAAGTATATAGAAGTAAGATATGAACCTTACTAAATATCTGCCTCCTGATGAGGAGGCAATGGCAATACAGGAAAAGCACAGATAGTCCAAAGAAGTTTCAATGACAAGAAACATCATCTTCGTGCTCCTATATCCTTGATTTCATTATGAGTGTCATTATTTCTTTTGCTGCCGTGCCCAAGGAATCTAAAAGAGGCACTACACAGACAGGCAGGGAAAAAGTTACACAAAGAACTTGTCCAAATGTTTGGCAGAAACAAAAAATTACTTAGAAGTGTTTTTTCACTTATTTATTTCACCTAGTTATTACAGGAAGATGTCGTTTTATTCACATAATGAAGCATCTTGGTTTTATATTATAACTACTCAGAAGAAATTCTGGTTAGAATGAAAGGTAAAAATAATTAACAAGTAAATGAAGAGTAGCAACACTCCTTTTTAATATTCCACCTCATTTGAGAACAGTATGTGTGACAAATAAGAGAAGGCTGTTTTAACAGAGTAAGAGATGAAAGGGAGACTAGAACATTTGCATACTTGCAATATATCAGCTGAATTAATTTTAGACATACAATAATGTTCAGAATGAGTAGTCAAGGAAATTAATATTGCACGTTTAATGTGTGCCTGAAAGAGCACTTGGTTGTATGGCTCATGTAAGTCACCTTTAAGAGAAGCCTCAGGAGACAATAAAAGAGGACTGAAATTCAGAAAGAGCTGTGTCATGTGCCAGCTGCTGCGACAGGTTAACAGAATAAGCAGCCAACAGGGCCTGATCACACTGGTTAAACACTGGCAGTTTTGCCCAGATAAAAATATAAATGCAGATATTCAGATCTGCCATTTGTACTAAAGAGCTTTATGGCTCACAGAATGAATAAAGATAAAACCAGCCAAAATCCTAAGTGATTATTTAGTGGACGAGTACTGTCCTTTACATTAAAATGGATTTTTTTAAAAATGCACAGTATTCATAGTCTTCAAAAAAATAATTTTCCTCTGTGAAGCAATCAAATTACTTGAAAATTTTTATACTTTATTATTTCTGTATATTGCCATGGAACTACAGTAGAATGCAAATGAAGTAAAATAGTCTTCAAAACAGGTTAGACATAGGCTGAAAGGAAGGTAGAAAATCATGGGTTTCTTGGTATGCACAGCTGCAGTCTAAGTGCAGTACATAGAAAAATGTTATCTTTATCACATCATCTCAAATTCAACCATTAATAAATCTGACAATGAAGAATGCACCTATGTATTGCTTAATGAAACTGTAGTAATTGTATTTCAGTGAAACAGTGAAGCATTTTACACTGAAGGATAAAATTTTATATGAAATTAAACTTCTTTTTAAGTACAACAGGAAAATATACTAAAGAAAATCCTTTGAAACACCAACATTCACCATTTTTGGGTAATCTCTTGAAGGTGTTTTTTTAAGCTTTTTTATAAACATAAACAATAAGCAAATTTTTGACAGGCCAACCTAATTATTTGATCAGCAACATGTATTTTTTACAATTTATTAGAGCAACACCAAACAAAACAAAAAACAGAACAGCAAAATACCTTTGCCTGGTCTGTGCCAGACTGAGGGTGTTCTTGTGGTGCAAATAAAAATCAGTGGGAAGTTCCCAGAGATGTGGCTTTCCTTCTGCAGGCTTGAACACTCCCAGAAAGAGATTAATAGAGTCTTGCCTGTCCGCATCTGTCAGACAAGAGGCACACCTTAACGCCAGGAGCACTGCACAGCTCAAGCCCACTCAGACACTGCTTCTCTTTGCTCCTCAGAGACAGAGTGTCTGTCAGGGCCCTCTGGGCTTCAAGCAGCACCATGGAACCCCATTTAGAGCAGACCTGCTAAGCTGCAGGGCAGATGGGGCTGGTACCAACGCTGCCTCTGCCCTTGGATTCTCCCTCGGGAGCCCAGGCTTGGCAGAAGTCAGACCTCACGCTGCAACCCTGACTCCCACATTGGGTGCATGAAGCACATGCTTGGATTAAGGCATGTTTCAGGAAATCTGACATACCTTAGTGAATTTACTGCAGCCTAAATAACTGAAAAATGACTTCATGAAATTAAACAATATCCATACAACACACGTTTCCAACAAAACATACAAATGATGAATTCTTTGGGATTTTCTTGCCAATACATAGTAAAATGATTATATTTCACAAACACCTTTTAGTAATTTGGACTTGTTTCTTGTTGGTTTAAATCATCAACTTAGCTTGTCATATTCTAAGCTCCACCAAATTATTACTCTATATGTGCCTTACTTTTTCCTCATCCATACAACTTAATTAGTACTAATTATCCTAAGAGCGTTGAGGCAAACAGATGAAAATATTCTCTTATAAGAGTAGATTATTTTTAGATTCATGAATTTTGAATGATAGACAAGCAGTATATGTGTGGCTAAGAGATTTATTTAGGAGGCAGTGATAGCAGGCCTCTTTCAACCCTGCTCTGAATCTTATATACTGTATGACTCCAAGTGAATCACTAAAATTTTCTGTTTAAATCAGGTACATAAAATACACAAGCATTAAAAAAGAGTTTCTTGGATCAGAACCACAAGGAAATGCTGATTCATGAACTAGCTAGCCCTCAGATTTTTATTTGCATTTTAAAGGATATATGATGGATAGCAACAATATTAAATGCAGTACAGCAAATCAGTATCTTGTTCTAAAACTATTTCACTTTTCTCTGCTTTCTTAGTAAGCTTAAAGAATAAAATGATCTCTCTCAATGTGCCACGTTAACAAGCTAGCTGTTGCCATCTGAACAGCAGTGCTGGGCAGTGAACATTTAAATTTAATTGAAACAAGTATTTTAAAATTCCATACTAAAAAATGCAACAAAGGGCAAAATATGACATTGCCACATTTCAACAGTGTCATTTTCAAACACAAGGAATGCATACAGCACCAAAAATATAAGCCTCAAATGGAATCAAATAACAAAATCCTAAGTAAACTGGAGAGTGTGCAGCACCTTCAAGAAAATTTCATTCAAAGACAGTACTGCCTTCAGTAAAGACTAATATCTGTTTGTGTACTTTCCTACAAGTTCACTGAGATGACAAGATGGACTTTTTTATTTCTGATTTTTTTCTTCTCTTTGTAATATCTTTTTTAGAACAAATTCTTTTATTACTAGAAGGCATGCATACCATGACTATCCTTGCACCCCCAACACAACCCCAAATGTGGACCTAGAACTTTGCTCAAGCTTCTGCCTAACCATTTCAGTGGCTGGCATAAACGTGAACAGCTCAGAGATTTGTTCCATCTTCGGTGTCACAGTACAAGTGACTCTGCAAGTGTCCCACCTTTGGCTCATAAGAACTGATGAAGCCAGACTTTACTGCCAATGC
Source organism: Phainopepla nitens (assembly GCA_013400175.1). NCBI lineage: Eukaryota > Metazoa > Chordata > Aves > Passeriformes > Bombycillidae > Phainopepla > Phainopepla nitens. The sequence continues at coordinate 155,939 of VXBQ01004808.1, forward strand.
AAACAACAAGAGACCACATCCCCGAAATGAACAAGTCCTCCATGTCCCATTTAGTTTGGACAAATATGATACACGGATTACATTATTTACATTCAGAAAAGTTACTCTGAATGGTGTGATCTCAACATTACACAAAAGCAATAATTTCAGCCAAAGAAATCAGAGATTACTGAAGTATTTCTAGCCATTGTTCAATTCACTCTTTAAAAGTTCACAGTCTTTAAATAATTAAAATCTACTAGGACAAAGAAAAAAAAAGGTATTTCCACCCCTGGCTATGCAATTTTTGTGCAAAAGAGCAACAGAGGACTGACACAATATTAGTAACACAGTAGCACTCAGTATTTGCCCTTCTGATATGTCTTAGACAGTCCTTTGACCATTATTTTAGATCTTTTGCAAGACTTCTAAACACATCACACTTTTTTTTTTGTTATTTTGCATAAGATAAGGCTCAACAATTTTCAAAGAAGTCTTTTCCTTAGCAATGTTGCCCAGAAGAAAGTAAAACACTCAGTGTTCAACTAATGAGTGATATGGGCTAGTAAAGGAGTAAGTTAATATTTTACAGCTTATTTAACTGAAAAAAACCAGCTTTTTTACCTGGTTTTTGAATTTAATTTTGTCTTTTCTACCACAGATTTAACAGTGTGTAGATCCTATTACACAAAAAAATTGCGTGCATTACAGCCTGCTTTATTTTGAGCTCTCAGAAACATCACAAGAAATACTCCACATGAAGCCGCCTACTCATGTTTAGATTTACCAGTTTCCTTATATTTGCTCAAGACATTCTGTCCAACACCTTAAAACTCTCTAACACCTACCTACTTCTCTATGGATCCACAAATGTCACTGACAGATGCAGTGCTATATGTGTGCATTTTCTAAATAAAGGGCTGCATGCTACAACATAAGATAAATATATCATCAAATCAGAGTATATATTTGAGATGTTAATTATTTGGAAATTATAGTATAGAGGAACTCTGTCATAAGGTCATAGTGTAGTTATTGAAACATGATGAGTAAGATGTTTTGTAAACAATGTCTTGAGAGAAAGCACTTAATTTTACCTGAGAAAGCATTACTGTAGTATCTTGAGAGTGTTTGCATAATATCTTTGGAATGCTGAGTCCATGGAGCAATCTTTCTGTATGTTTTTACTCTGTGGACAAGCTGAGAGCCTCCATACTGCAGAGAAAGTGTGTCTCCATGATCTTCATATAATTCTTCAAACAACCTGAAGGAAAACCAAAATGTGTCATCTATCAAACTTCTGAACAGAATTTTTTAAGAGAAAATATAATAAAATCTTTCTGCAAATGCAATACAGTTTCTTCTCCTTTATTCAGATAAATATGTGGAAATTTTATTCAGACATAATAATTACTAAGAAGGTTTAGACTTTGAGATTTTCATTACTTTTTAATACAAAAGAAGAGGTTCACACAGAGTATGCAGTTCTGTAGATTCAGGAAGAAAATTAACAATGTCCTACTACTTAATGGGGAGAAAACAAACAATATATCTTCACTAACCAAGGCATGTTTAATATCCTAAAAAGGACAGAACATATCAATATCTGAAGGCTACATTTTCTGTTAAGTACACCTGGAATTAAGCTAGCATAACCTTCCAAAAATCTCTATAGTTACAATAATGATGGCTCAAAGGTACAAAATGAATAAGCATGACTTGTAGGAAAAGTGTATGGCAGCCAGGTAACATTTGCTGGAGCTGGAAAATCTTGATGTAAGCAGAAAGCAAAAAGAATTGGCTAAGAATTGACTTGAACAAGGAGAGCTGGCAAAAAAGCAAGAAAGTCCTCTGGCATCAAGAAGCTGACACTATCCAAACTGGGACTAGTCCAAATAGCAAAAATTAAGCAAGCTTCCTAACAATGACAAAAGCAAGACAACAGTCTCAGAAAAAGAGGCTATCTTAAAGAGATGGTGCACAGTCTAAAAGAGAAGAGATTGAAAAGTGCTTTTCAGAAATGGAGAGTATGGCCTTGCTTGAGCAAGACAATGATGACAAGGACGATATTTTGCTAAAAAAGACTGGAAGCTTATTTAAGAGGCAAAAAATCCCAAACCAGAACAAAACAAGTCCCAACCCTTCCCCAAAACTAAAAGGCAAACTCAATCACTAAACCTGTGGGAAAGTGTTTAACATCAGTATAGAAAGACAAAGTAACTCAGGCTTCTACATGTAATACCTGCAGAGGAAAGAAGTCCTTGAGGAGTGAAAAGTAAGATAGAAACAAACCACGAAATAAAATTAAAAAAAATATAAAAAAGCACCAAAACAAAACAATAAAAGCACTCCCCTAAGAAAGTTTCCAGCAAAAGGGACAGTATTGCACATGTAACCTAGCAACCATCTCACTGAAGTTCTCTTGTAAAGGATCCGGATGAAGAACACTTATCTGAGCAGCAAATCAATTTCTGTAAAAACTAAATAGCAAATCTTCTGTCCAAGGTCAAATACAATAAGATCAATTAGGAGGAAACATCTGCTACGTAACTTTAAAAAACCAAAAGAAAAAGAAAAACCCCAAAACAATAGACAAAAAACCCCCAAAGAAATAACCCCAAACCCACTTGCCTCCTCACAAATTGTTATGAGATCATGACACCATGAATGAGAATCTCATTTGTTTCTTTGGGTTTGGTGGGTTGGCTTGTATTTGTTTGACCAGTAGCCCCAGGAGACTGCACAGCAACTGGTATTGGCAGCAGGAATTATTTATTCCCAGAGGTAAACGTGCAGCTCCCAGCAGCTGGAACATGGTGGATGAGAGGCATTACTAGCACACCCAGGAAACCACCAGCAGGTGCTCTCCTTGGCCACCAGGCAGAGGCCAGGAGCCACCACTTGCACAGGGAACCAACATGCTGCAGGTGAGGTGGTGTCTGCAGCACATACCAGCTCCAGGCACCAGGCAAGGGCTGGAAACTAATGGAAAAAAAAGAGGAGGAGCTGAAGGTGTATCTCAAGTGAAGGGGACTGAAGCCCGGCTACTTGTGGTTTCTGAATACAAGTTAGGTCTCCATGCTCTGAAACTATCAAATCACTAGTTAATATCAGCAATGAAGACATAAGTTTCACAGTAACAACAACAGCTTAAAGGAACAAAAACACAGCAAGGCTCCTAAATTAATTTCTGAAGCATGTGTACAAGTTAAAGAGCTTAGTTCACCCTGATCCCCAAAGCATTTCAATACAAATGCTGAGTTTTCATGGAGGGCTTGAGGATGCTTGTGTAAGTACCATTGACACTTGATCTGGAAGAACAATTTTGCTGAAAAACTCTTCTTCAATAAATCAAAACCATAAAATCTTTCCAAAGAAAAAGTAGGAAATAGCAAGGTAAGATGTACTTCTATAAAATTACCAGTTTGGCATTCTCCAGGAAAGTATGTATTTATTTCAGTTTTCGCTCTCAGTCAGCATTTTGCCTCAAGCAATTGAAACAAGTGCAGAAGACTGGGACAGAGGTTTTCTTAAATTTATTTCAAAGGAAAACACATCTCTTTAAGTTTAGGCATATAAAAAGAATGAAAGCAAGCTGTTATATGGTTAGACTGATTAACATACTTTTCCAGAAGATTGAACTTTGAGCAAGATGGGATTTTCTCAAGATTTCAAGTATGAAAGATGTTTTAAACTTGGATGAATAAACATTAAATCATTTCAGTAGTACTGTACGCCTCTTCTACATGGACATAATTCTCCATAATCTCTTGACTCAAAATTAAAAATTAAAACCATGACGCACTCTATTAATCTATCTTACCTTACAGCATCTGTATCAAACTGTAAATTTGGTTTATCAATCAATCCCAATGAATACAACTGGTAGGCCAAAGCACATTTCCCCACCATAAACTGGGCTGTGTTAGTGCGATCTAAACAGTCCACACAGTTGGTTCGGAGGACTCCAGTCTGGTAAAGCAATCCAAATAAAAGATTTATCTTAATCAACAAATTGCTACACTCATGATAATTACTTTTTTACTACTAGCTAAGTCTTATCAAATCTCAATTTATGTCTTCACAAAAGTTTGAGGAAAGATATTTCTAATAAAAGTTCAAAAGCAATTTGTCTCTAACAAGCTACATCAGACTGCAGTCATGCCTATTTTCAAAATATTCTTGCTTTTATCATCACAGCAGCTGGATGTTCCTTCAACTCACAAACAGCCCTGAAGAAGTCACAATTTGGATGTGACTCACAAGGTGCCTAGTCAGAGATGAACTGTGATCTGAATGCTTACATGTATGTCACTGGTGACTCTCACAATATTAAAGATAAAATAATCACTTTTCCCACTTTTCAGGTAAACCTGAAAGACTAACATAAAAAATTTAACTAGGGTTGATTTTTTTAAAAGAGATCAAATTCTATCAGCTTCGCTGTTTATCTGCCCTCAGCAAACACATCCCAATGATCAGTTAGTACAGGAATGGTCACATGCTCTCGAACTTACAAGAAATACAAAATTATGAATGGCAAGTCAAAGCAACTAATGCTTCTTAAGAATATGCCCTGTGTTCAGAGTATATAACTGTAACATTCAGGTATAAATTTGATTCTGTAGTGTTTGCAGTCAGTACTTTTATGACCTTAAAGGAAGATATGTTTCTAGTTTTATTTTCTTTTAGTGCTGGAAAATGTAACAATGTACAGAATATTAAGCACCAGTAAAAATGTCAGTAACCCATGTTCACGTGTATGAACATGTTACCAGGGTTAAGGATGTGCTTATTCCTCACTTCTTCTGCAAAACATTTTATGACACAGTTTGCTAAAATGCTGCTGGTTTAACTTTCACTGCTCTGGTAACATTACGGAATAAACAGCAATGGAAATTAGTTTAAAAACCAAGTATTTCTCAGACTAAGTCCAGCAAAGATACAATTCCAACACCATAAGGTTTTGGGGTACCATGCAAGAACTTAAGGCCCTATTTCTAAGCACATTTCTAGGAAGGACAGCGATAATAATGTGTACTATAAATACCAATCTAAGGGCCATCTGTGAGTCACCAATCAGGTGTTTAAGTGAAATGATTCACTGTTCTTTGGAGTGCTGACCTACATCACTGTAATTATGAACTAAAAAAGTATATTTTAGTACCTGCAAGCGACCAGTGGAAACAACACAACCTCCCAGTTCATTCCACCTGAAAAAGAAACAAAACAGGGTGACCTTCAAATTATTTCATAAAATAACAGACTGTGTCATGTACTGATCTACTCAGTGACAAAGAGCTACTTCTGGATTTTCAGGGACTTGAGAGACTTCATCTGCAGCAGTCTAAACAAATACAGTTTCCATTTTTAAAAAAAGTTTTAAATTTTGTATTTATAAAACCATAAAATCCACTGGTTACAACAGACTCAGTAACATTTAGATGATAATTATCTTATTATTATGCCTCAAAAGAAGTCTCTTAGTAATTTCCCAATTAGTAAGTCTTAAAGTAAGAAATAATTAACAAACATAGAAATTCCAAACAGCTTTCTAAGGAATAGGTGCTATTCATTATGCATCAAATAAATTATAGGTACTTTTCATCTGGACGCAAGATGCTGCAGTAGGAATCAGGTCGGTTTACAAAAAATCCAGTCTTCTTAACTACACTTTCTGCAATCACATTCAGTCTGTCAAGGACATTGCAAAGTTTGCTGAGGAGAGGGGGAAAAAAAAAAAAAAATAAAGAGTCAAGATACATTAATACTAAAAAAATTTCACTACCTGAAAAGTTTTTCCATAACAAAAATTACTTAAAAACAGGCCCATATTAAATCTTTATTCATCCAACAGTAATTATGTCTATAGTTTTCTTAGATTTCAAAGGAGAGAGACACTGTCAGTATCCGAGCAATTTTGCTTCTTTTTGATAAAAAATATTACATAAACTAGAAGCAGAAGACACAAAAACCCCAAAACTCCTTGATTTTTACATCACAATGATTTTTCTCTACCAAACTCTCTGAGATTCAAAAATATGAATGAGGCAGAAAAGGATGTATGACTCCCTTGACATTCCCTTGTTTTGTTTGCAAGTTGCTGTTTTGTTCAGCATTTGCTCCCATATGTGCATTGCAAGCACTAGTAGAGAAAAGACTTTTTCTACCTTTTAGTGTATTTGGCCATATCCCAGGGTATATATATAATTGCGTGCTCTGGGGGTAAGAACTGGTTGAGATATGTCACTGCAGCAACAAGCTCTTCACTGAGAATCCTTTCATGCTTTCTTTTTTCACGTTCCTTTAGCAAAAAGAAAAGGAATTTAACATCACAATTTTCATTAACAAATGTATAGAACCTATACACATGTGCATATATAATGGAAATCAAAAGTGGAAGCTGTAACAACAGCAGGCAGTTCTTCATAAATAGTACAATCCAATTAAGAACAGAAAAGACAGAAAAATCTGAACATTCTAGGTTTTTCACAATCATTTTGTATTAGTAGTAAAAGTCACCTGTTTCAATTGTGCATAATCACTGGCTGAAAAATGGAATGCTGTAAGCGTAAAGAAGGACTCACAGAAATAAAAGTGGCAATGTAGATGAAATGGAGAACCACAAAAGAGAAGCAAAAACACAAGCAGAAAGGGAAGCATCCCATTCAGTTATGGAATATAGGAGGACAAAGGGAAATTCTTCTCCATTACTGGTACGAGATGAGGAACAACAGCTCCCATCTCCCAGTCTTGCAATAATTTTTAAAAGTTAGAATTGTGTTGCGGTTACCTGAACATAAGATATGTTTTCATAGAACCAAAGAATGATTTGGATTAGAAGAGGAGATCTTAAGGTCATCTAGTTCCAACCTTGCTTTGAACGGAACCATACTACTTCAGTAGTTTTTAGTGCTAAATTAAATTTAGGGATAAATTTATTTGGACTTAAATCTAATGGGTAATAGCAAAAACCTGAAAAGAACAGTGAAAAGTTACTGTAAGAAATCTCTAAACATGGGAGATGTCGTTTTTGAAGGGCTGTAGTGGAAGCAGAGTTATGTACTATATCCTGTAGGATGAGATTTATGAAGAAAATATTCCACTTGTAAGCCAATATTAGCTTTAGAACATAACCAAAATTACACAGTGATTCTACAGAAAGAAGCACAATATTAAAAATCAAACACACAGAACATATTCAAAATATTGTACCTTCACAAGATTCAATATAATAATAGGAGAGCCAAATCTCTGAAGCATTTGGTCAAAGTGAAGAGCAGCAACGTGTGCATAAGGATCTGCTTGGTCCACTGAAACAAACATAATTGAAGATGATAATAAGTGAGCTGCAGAATTTTCCCTTAATAGTACTCTTCACAAAAGATGCATTAATTCCCTGGTAGTAATGACACAGTTAAATACTTTCCCCTCTTTTCATGCAAAAGCTGTTAAAAAAATATTCCCTTTGCCAAATTGTAGGCAACTTCTTAAATTTTCATGAAATACTTATAAAGAACAATTATTCTGGCCCCATTAATCTCATCCCAGACATTTTCCACCATTTTCAACAGGTTTAATATTTTATCCACAATACCAAGATAAATGTAGCTAACTTCACACACAAAGTAATACAAAGAAAGCTCACATCCTTAAACAGAAACTTTTCCTATTTAATTTCTGAATGTGAAGTCTAAGATGGAGATTTTTTTCTTAATTTTTTACTTTAAATTACGGCTTCACAAAGCACAAGTGAAGAGAAAATTTGTTCATTTTTGCAAATTCGGTTTTCACTTATTCTCTCAGATGTTCCTTTAGGATACAGCACTAACCATAATCTATCACTAAGAATAATTTGTACACACGTGTTATGGGTGGTTTAGGCATCATAGTTGAAATATCTTGAGACCAGTACAGAGGGACAGACCCTCGAACCTGAACATAGGAAGAATAACTCCCCGCAGAAAATGACATAACTGAAGCATCATAAAGTATTTGTTCAGTTTCCACTTCATTAGCAACATCTCCCTAAACCAAACAGAAATACACATATGAGGTAGACATGACATTCAAAGCTGCATGCAGTACAGAGAATTGATCATTACAAACAGATCACAATTAAACTGTGAGACACTGAACCACAGTAGTGAGAACAACACTGAAGGTTAAATTCCCATTTGTCCCTAATGTATATTACCATATTTTTATTTTTCCCCCTCAGTTTGGGATCTCTAAATGTAAAAAATCAAAACAAGTGCCAATTTAGAACTATTACATTTATTATTTTAGGAACAGGTTTATTATGCCAACAAAAGCCATAATGATACCTGTGATAACATCATCTAATTAATAGCATAATTTACAGCCAAACCCTTAACAATCCTCTAAAGCATTTCAGCTCTTCAGTCAGTCAAGTTCAAGCTTTCATACTGGGGAGGGGCAGGAGGAAGCAACCCCTAAAATCATATTTGATTTACCTCACAGTTTGCTCCTCGTTTCAGAAAACGTGTTCCAGCAAATTTGCTTGATCTTCTGGCTATCAGAGTGACATATATAGGGCGGCCATATATTAACAGTTCTTAAAAGAGAAGTTAAGGTTTACAGGTCATATGCAATTTTTTCTTCACTTTATGCAAGCAAAAATAAGTTCCAACAAAAGTGTATGAAACTGATATATCTGATTTGCTAAAATCACCTCACCAGTGGTAAGTATCACTTATTTTGCAGCTGGAAGAGAACATTGCCCATTCCAACAATCAGTTTTAAGAACTTTGAAAAGTGAATCTTTGAAAAGCAACACAACACCCGCTTTTCAGAACCTACAGAAGAGAAGCAACATTTCTCTTTTGTGAAATGACACTGGAGGTAAAATAGATACCAGATACACCTAGCACCACAAGTGCTGATTTTTTGAATACTGGGATTAAAACTTGGGGGCCTTATTTACAGATGAAGTATATTAGTCACCCTCTAATTATTTGTTTGGAAAAACAAAGAAATTTGCAGCCACTTAAGTAACAACAACTGAAAGCCAGAGGCAAACAGGCTACGGATATAATGGTGGCTTTTATATAGTCTTCCATTTTATTAAAAACCAAACAGAATCAGAACCTAATGTGACTATCATTGCTTCCTCACTGTAAGGGAGGCATACGAAAGAGTTAAGAGGACATTTGCTCACACATTAAGCAGCTGCAGGCATAATGCTGCTGGTCAGATCCAGCTTTGATTAAGTAAGACCACAAATGAAATAGTGGTATATGAAAACAGATCTAGCCTTTTGTCTGGGGACTAAGCCAACAACCAACAATCTTACAATCACAAAAAAGCAAAATTAAATTTTGCAGACACCACTAATGTTAACTTCATAATTGTATTTGCTTTCCCAGAAATTTTAAGCTATCACGATAGAGTTGGTGAGTAAAACAGAGTGCCTTCATAATACACTAAGTTCTTAACACATAACATGACATTTCTTTGGACTGTGGTATGCATTTGGATTTTTGCTCCTCCTGCTACAATGTACATAGACCTGTTTAACCATTTAAAATAGGATATAGTCAAGAAAAGAGACTTTCACGTGCCCTAGTGCTCTTCACACAGCAGGGCTGAAGTTCTATCATCGTCTTCAACAGAAAGACAGTAAATACAAGAATTTCTGAAAATCTCAGTTACTAAAAAATGTTTTAGAGAAGATTAGTAGGAGAGCATTTCTATAGCAATGTCATGGTTTAAACATGGATTAGTCAGCAAGTCAGTTCTTCTTCACTTTTCTCCCTTTCCTCAAACATCTGCGAAAAAATACAGCTGAGCCTAAAAAATCCTCTCAAATTCTTTGCTACTAAACCCCATGTTTATAAACAGAACCTCACTGAAAATGCCATCTACCTGTGTTAGGGTCCTCTTAACTGTATTTCTTACTTAGAAACAAATGAAAGTAAAAGCCAAACAATAAGTATAAAATTGAATGGTATTTACATGACAAAGAAATAATTCAATGTTCAAACCGCTTTTTTTTTTCAAAATTGATAAACGAAAATTGATTACAAGAGTAGAAGGATACTTGACTGCCCACAGAATCCATGAATAATATAAAGCAGCCAGTCACGATGAACAGCAGTTCTCACTGCTTCCAGAAGCTTGGCATTCCACACGTACTTTTCGTAAGGCTTACTGCAAATCCCAAATACACCTAGGAAGTTGTTACAATGAAAATGCATTAGCAATTAAGAAACAAGCTCACCTGCTTTAAAATCCAGGACATTGGATCTTTGTTTTGATTTTCCCTTGACTGCAACTCAGTGTATCATTTACTCACATCCTGGAGGTTTGCCGAAAACCAGATAATTTCAGACACATGCTGAAGTCCAGCATTTATGAGGATTTGCAGTTTTTCTACAGTTGCCAGTCACTGTTTTGATTGAGTGCCTTTATGCAGACGTTACTGATATACTTCAGCATTGAAAAGTCTCTACATAGTAGCATCAAGGGATTTCATAACAAGTGAAATAAAGTTATGAATTCCAGCTAAGGCAAAAATGCTCTTAAGGAGGACTTTATAAGCTTCTTAATGTTGGGTCACCTCTAATTACCTACTAGGTTCTGGAAGATCATGCCCATCAATCCTTTTCCACACAATTCAACACAGTTTTCCTAATTTGCACTTACACTAAGAAACAGAGCTATTGTAGACCTGCAAATGAAAATACTGTTTCTAACACATCCAGAATCAGAGTCTTTTTCTGTTTCAAATATCAGGACCAAGATGACAACTGTCACTGAAAGGTGGTAGAGGGAATTGAATGAATCTGAAATTTAATTTTATAATACCAGTAAGAATTCTACTACTTATATTTTTTCACATTTTTCTCAAATGAAGTTTCTAACAGGACAAATGATATCATAGCAGTATAAATGCCAATTATAGCAGACAACTACAGCAGTGAAATGTTCCACTGGAGGAAAAAGGAGTTCTTCTTATAGACTGCAGGTGAAAAGGCAGCTGTTGAACAAACTACTGCTACCTAGACCCAACTGACTGTAAGCCCAGGAAAAAAATCAACGTAACCAAAATATTTTCATGATGGAGTTTAGACAGTCAGCAGAAGCTGGTTACAATTACTCAGTTAGAATTTTTTCCTTTCTTACTACTTGCAACATTACTTTGGTGAGAATTAATTTTTAAATGACAGGTGGTTCTTTGTTACACATATTCTATGAATAGATAGGTGACTGGCACACAGTGCTGATGGGCTCAAGGTTAGGGCATCTTCACTTCCTACTTTTTTACAAAGACACAGAAGAGATGGTGCCTTTGTAAGGATTCCTGATGGATCCTCCCGATTAGAGTCTTTGCAGAAGAGGAATTGTTGCTCTCTTCATTTCTTTGTTGTCCTTTCTGATATTGTAGTATTTGATAATCAGTTGCTGGTACCTTGACATATATGACCATGTTACTAACATCTTTTTCTTTCAGGCATGGTGGTTTCATTCAACAGAATAAAATCCAGTATTAAGAATTTCAGGAGAAACCTTCTCTGTTTGTGTGTGTGTCTGTGTGTGTGTCTGTGTCTGTGTGTGTGCACACGAAGAAAAAGGGAAAGAAAAGAGTTTTTCTCTCTGGCTGCTCATCTTTCTACTCTTATGAATATGATAGATTCAAACTGAAGGCTGAAGTAACGAGCAATTTTTCCTACATTTCTTGACAGGGGTTACTACAGTAAGATGCTACTAACTTCATACAGTTCCTCTGTTGTCAGCACTCTCCAATATAAAACAAAAAAAATGTATTGGTACTTAATCAGTTATTGCTTCCCACTCTCCTTGTAACTCATTCCTGTAGGGAGACTCAGAAGTCAGTTGAGTAATCAACTGCTGAAAAATGTCAGCATGCTCAGTCATCTTCCCCAGCTGCAACGTAACTTAAAACAATGACTACACACCTCTAGAAATCACACTGTTCAAACTGAAATGCACTAGCATTTTGTAAAATCTTTTATTAACTCACAATTGTTAGGACACTACTGACCAAGAAGAGAAGACACGGCTGTTTCTCAAAAGTGAACCTAGTGAACCTAAGTGGAACAGCCCTGAAATGCACTCATGACCACCAACATCAGTTTAATTAGAGATATGTTTTCTTACCACTTCCCCCCTGTGTTGAAAGTCCTTCATCTTCAAATATATCAAAACTCTCTTGTCGGGTTTGTGCTGTTTCACTTTTTAATGTCTCAAGTGGCATTCTTAGGACAGTAAGATTATACTGAAGGGAGTGAGATAGATCATAGCTGTAACTGATAGACAGTTAACATTTATTAGTAATTGTAGATGCAGAGGAATTTTCTGAAAGCCCTTACTTTCCATTTGTACTTATATTTAACACAGTGCTATTTTATAGAAAAGATTTCTGAACAAGATACACAGATGCTGATTCTATATTGGAAAATGATACAAATAATTTCCAAAAGAAGCTTTACAAACGCTGAAACTGTTTCCGGTTTACAAAGACTGAAAATGTGTTTATATTCTTCCTCTCACTGAAAACTAAAAATATCTTTTGAACAAAGCATATCAAGAAACTTAATTCACCATGTCTCAAGAAGCATTCCAGAGGTTTTAAAAAAGCTATTCCATCAGAAATATCTATATACATTGACAACTTCATTTTTCTGAGATTTAAGCGCCGCTACTTTCTAACTGCTACCTGAACTCAAAACAGCCAGTTCCCAAAAATTGTATCTGATTTTCCACCTCATGTCTCTTTTACTCTATACTAGCACTCTAAACTAAAACACTCTATGTTAATTGCTATTTTTTTAAGCTACTAGGCTTCTTCTAAAGGAGAAACCAAATGTATACTACACTTAAATCACAAATACTCATATATTTCCATTTTAGTCTGACAGCATCAGTAAGACTGGTCCTCATGTAAGTTCTAGATATTCATTAAAGACCTAAAAAATTATTTAAACATTAGACATTTAGATTTATCACTAATGATAACCAAGTTTACCCATGCATCCACATACTTCCATAATAATGGCCTGACCTATCTGTTAGGTGAAAAAAAGAGTCTGTAACATGGTCTGTTTGCATGTAACAGAACCTTTAAACAGTATCCCAGTAAGAGACATGTTCAGGCTGTTTCCCCACTCTCCCCTTAGACCAAATGTTTTTTTATAACTAATTTCTAATTTTCTTCAGGATATACATCAAAATCATGCAGAAAAATGTATTATGTTTTCAGCCAAGAACAATTTAATTGAAGTTGATAAATTAGAAAGATTCTAAACAATAAGAAAATATTAATATCATCCTACATTTCTCCTTTTGAAAATCAAAATCGGGCTAAATATGCAGTTAAAACACAGAGCACAAAAATGTTTTATGAAAACAGTTTTATAAATGAAAAATAAACAAACAGTAAATTATCTGCCAGTAGGAAAGTTTTCATTTAGGCCACACAGGATTTGTGCCAAAAACATACTGTTGTATAAGTCATTCACTCATTCAGTTTTTCTGTACAAGAAATTTTAAATATGTAGTTTAATCTTAATTCTAGGGTTTCAGCTTGGAGAAAATAAGTCTTTGGGAAGACCTCCCTATGACCTTCCAGTACTTTAAGGGGGCTTATAAAAAAGGAGGGAGAGCAACTTTTGACATGGGTAGATGGTGATTAGACAAGGGGGAACGGTTTTAAACTAAAACTGGAGAGATTCAGGAGGAAATTCTGTACTGTGAGTGCAGTAGGGTTGGAATCAGGGATGATCTGTAAGGTCCCTTCCAGCCCAAACCATTCTATGATTCATTTTATGGTAGATATGCTCATTTAGAGTCACATAAGAATCTTCTCCTTTTCTTTCTATGTAAAACCACAGAAACAGAACAAATTTGTCATCTCCAAGCAAAGGAGGTAGTGGGGGGGGAAGTTGTATAATATTACAGCTGGGAGACAATGCATGGAAGAAAAACTCAGGTTTTATATTGCAAAAGGTCTTTCACATACAAAAGCATGAAACACACATAAAATCTGGGTAGGTTTTATCCTCACAGATCCAGCTGTGACAAAAAGACTTTTGTCATTTTCCAAGAGGAAGTGTCTTCTAGACTGACACACCTTTTGGAAGTTGCAAGAGGGATTTTTTTTGTTTATTTATTTTTTTAAGTCTTCAAGTCTTCTAACTACTACTGCCAGGTTTATCACCACATGTCTCCCATTTTTGTGCTGTCCCACAAATCTCACTTAATAGTAGCTGGGATACAGAAACTTGTCTTAGGTATGGCATTTATGAAACAATAACCAAGAGAACTGTAATGCCTAGAAAGCCCTATGAAAGACATATCCCACACAGGGGGTATCTTAAATGAGGACCTATTTCTCTACCTTTGTTCCTGAATCAAGATAAAGCTTTATTTATGGAAAATCAGATTAATTATGAATAAATAACAAGAGAAGAAATCCCCCTGAAACATAATACTTTTCCAAAGAGCAGACTGCTGCATAATCTGGCAAGGCTGAACAGTCAGTGGAAACAGTAGTTTCAGTGTCTACTTTTTTCCATTTACAGTTCTATATTTTTAACCTAATGGAGACTAAATTCCTATGCAATTGATTAAAGGAGAAAACAGGTTCAAAATACACAAATGAAAATGGACAAGCAGCATGATCATGTGTCTTATTTCTCCAGAATATCAACCTAAAAGTCTTGGGTATCAAAAACAATACCTATAATCTTCTAGAAAGTGCAAGTGCACATTTTTTTTAAAGGAACTGTAACCAATACCTACCTAAAATAGAAGTTGCTAGAAAGGTCCACATTTTGAAAGATTCTCAGATACCTAGCAAAATAATTCAAGTTGTAGGAAAAATTATTATTTTTACCAGACAGACCATAAGAACTCATTCAGAGGATCAAAGAAAAGAAACTACACATAAATATTGACTCCTGCTCTATGGTCCCTTCCTATCTTACTATAATTGTTTTGACAGGTAATTAGACTAGAATGTCAGCATATGGATTAAATAAATCAAATATCCTTAAAAAAAAAAAAAAAGAACTAATGTCTACTCATATACATACACTGTTTCTTTAGGTAGTTGTAAAGTTGTGATTCTATTTTCCACTTATGCACATCAAAATTTTCAGGACTTAAAACAAGAAAACTCTCAAAAGTACTACAAAAGAAATAAAATTTTTCAATTACTCTCAAATAAATGAACAAGAAAAGAAATAGCTAGTAAAATCTGTCGTAGCCTTGCCAATTCCCAGAAGAAACCATTACACTGTCTATGAATAATAAAATGGCTGACACCATAAATATGTAGGTTAGATAACATGGTCTGCTGCACACTAAGAGGGGGGACTGAGGTCTGTGATCAATCCCACCTTAAAGTGGAAGTTTTTTTAATATTTACTACTGGCTTGGTTCATTACCTGACATCAAGTCATCATAAACCATCACTTTTTGACTATTCACACTTAGTACAGACTGAAAAGCAGTTTATTGATACCAGTCGCCTGCTATTTCATAGAATACCCTAGCCTACCTAGCTCAGGTATTCTAGCTAGGTAGAATGCCCTAGCCTGACAAAAACATAAAGTCTCAAATTTCTCTCTTCATAAAAAAGACCCTGAAAAGAAAGAAGCAGTTAAACTTACCAGTGAATCTTTCCACCATCCTTTACAGCTGCAACATTCACAAGATTCTGACAGCACAAAATCATTTAATAATCCATTCAGCACTTTTTGAAGGGCACAAAAGATCTCTTCAGGTGAGATTAACATCATGCAAGAGCTACTAAATAAAGAACAGTGCCCCAAATCATACAAACCAAAATTAGCATTACTTTGCCCTTGCAGGAACAATGCTTATATTTGACACTTCTTGGTGCAGATTTGCTAAACTTAGCTGTGACAGGGAGATGTGGGTAATAAACTGTAGAAGACTATGACAGTTGTATTTTCTCTCCAGATAAGGGGCCACAGAACTTGCAGTCTATTTTCCATCCAACAAGATAAAATGGCTTGAATGACATAATAATACAAAAAAAACCATGACTGAAGTTTCCAGTTGCAGTTCAACATTGTTTAGAAAATATTTTAGAAGTACACACTGATTACCAGCATTATTTACCTGGCCTCATCAGGATGACTGACTCTTACAGAGTCATTTGGAATGTAGATCATATTTGTATCTTCTATTTTATATATTGCATGACCTCCAATATCTGCCATTTTTCTTCTTTTTGTTATCAACACAATGTAGTAGCCTTCCAAAAACCTGACAAAACCTGTTAAAACAGCATTACAATGCTTTTAGTTGCACTGTTTATTTGATAAAACATATTTAGCAAAACAGTATCAGAATTGTCTCAAGACTTCAAACAATTTTTATTTGTTCTTACTGTTATTATATATATACACACACACACACAGAGTCTTAAGATTCACTCCCATTAATCAGTGAAATACATAGTTTTTACTTATTTCCTCTCCCACTGTGGGTATTTTTAATACCAGGTAGCAGAGTTATGACACTGAAAATTTAGACTATGTTACTGTCTGCTTAACATACTTGTATTTGCTTTTGATAGGACTCTGATTGTTCAGAGTGAGGCATACTCTATTTACTTCAGATATCAAAAGGTTAATTTTCCAGGGTAAGGAAGAATCCCAGACTCCAGTTTTCTTTTCAGGTTCATGTATTCTCTGCTGGGGAGGGACACAGAACAGCAAAAGGAGTTGTGGGTAAAACAACACCTTTGTGCTTTCTCTCCTTAACAGCAGGGAACTGAATTCCTTCAGCATCTCCCCCAAATCAGCCATTCAGATTTTTAGGGGTACTCCTTTTTTTCCTGTTTCCTCTCTGATATCGACACTTGACCCTGCCGAAATGCAGAAGGCTAAGAAAGTAGAACACACAGTGTTTGGTTTTCTTGCCTATAAAAAGATGGCTTCTGAAGCCTCCACTCTTATTCCCTGCAGAGCACAGCTATGCTTCTTCATGGAGTACCTTCTTTGGATACTTTTATTATATATGATTAGGAAAAAGTGTAACAAACCTTTAAATACAACACAAATGCAGAAATTCAAATGAAAAATAGAAATATACAACCACCTCTGAACTCAAGAGAGCTTGAAACTCACTCACTACTGCACTATCAAGAAATAAATGAATTTGGAGAGGGAGGGGATGATGATGATGACATGATACAAACGGACCCTCACAAATCATAGTTTTACTTGTATTTATACTCAGTTCTTTTAGCTTTGCATTACAAAGTAGAGAAGAAGGATGAGGAGAGCACACATTTTCCTCCCTGTCACTGCTGGAGGCTGCAACGTGATCGAATGAACTGCAATCTTTTCTTCCACCTTATTAGCCCCCCTTGGAAAAATGCTGTCACCTGCACAAAGACAGGAGGCCCTGCTGACAATAAGAAACAAATCTTCCATTTGAAGCAGACTATTGAATTTCAGTTGTTAAATAGTAGTCACAGTTCTTTCTGTATCCTCCAGGTACTAAAATCACTTATGTGAACAGCCTCTGTCCTTTGAATTTCACCAAACATTATACCAAAGTATGATAAAGAACTGAGCCTTTCTCTTTGGCCTGGTTCCCTCCCTTTAAAAGCAACTTCTACTTTTAAACACTACACAGTAAACCAGAACTCAGCCTACGAGCACTCCCATTCTGAGTGCACTGAATGTACTGCATCTGGTTAATGAAACAACTAGAGGACAAAACAAAGCTGTTCTTTACAATTTTAGAAAAAATAGCCTTGTTCTTCTGACCTGAGGCAGGAGGCAGAAATAAACAACCAGTTGCATTCCCTCAAATTACATGTTTATACGGATATGGTCTGAATCATGTAATTTGGAAGTATATAACCTGATAGAGTCTGTTACTTCTAAAGAGTCATCTAGAAATACATATACCATATCTGTTAACCAATACATTTGTGCAGCTACAGAATAGAAACTCTCCCGTTATCAACAGTACATATAAACAGTCATACAGTTGGGATGCAAAATTTTAATTGATTGGAACCACTTTCCAACCAAATATTTATCACATATTTAGACAGTGAGCACTGATGGCTTGTGAAAAAAAAACAAAAACAACAAACCTAAACACAAAAAACCCAAAACAAACAAAAAACCAAAACAATGCTGCAAGGCTGTTAGAAGCTCCTTTAGGTTTATCCATATTATGAATCCTCTTAAATCAGTAAGAAACATAAACACCATCTGAGGAATTTCTGAAAATTGCTGGATGCATTGATAAGTTCCAAAATGCTTCACAGGCACAAAGAATGAAGAAGAAAGTCTGCTTAATTTGCCACTTTGGATTAGAACGAATTTCATTATGTTTTGATTGTTATGCAAAATTCAGGAGCATCCTTTAAAGTAATTGCATTCTCCACTTTCTCTGCAGCTTTGGCTTTTTAGCTGTCCAGGTGTATATTGATTCTAATAAACCACAAAGTATTCTTGAGAGCTGTCAAAGCACACATTAACATTCACTTTAGAGACATCAGCCATCAATGTTCTGACCTCAGTATCACACAATAGGCAGGAAAGTAGTGACTTTCAGATGAAGTTGGAAGCTATTAAATCCTTCAAGCAATGCTTGAGGATTATGGACAGCTGAGCAACATTTTAAAATTCAGCTGACATATCAGTTAAAAATGTTCAAATATGAAAAAGAAATCTTTAAATATGTCACTGCAAAAAGTTAACCAGAAAGAAAAGTCATCTTTCTGAATAGTGTGTGATAAAGAAATGTTACCTAATAAAGAATGTTCACTTTCATTTTATTTTTAAAGAGCATTCTGTGAGCTCTGGAATTCAGAAGCCAGGCTCTATATGATTTGTATTTTAAGATCAGCTGAGTTTGGTAAGATCTTCAACCAAGTTTCTAGAGTTTGGCTATTTCCTAGATCTGTCCCTTAGTGACACAGAAAAGACTGGTTACAACACAACTTTCAACCCTGTACTGCCCACCCGCTTTCAAAAAATACACAGAAACTTACTTATCTTTGAGCATGACAAATTTCTAAATCCTCTTCAGCTTTATAAATACATAAAATTAGGGGGAGAATCAGAGAGAAAGATACACAGCATGACACAATAAGCCTCACCTCCTAGGAAAACAAAAGATTTTATAAAATCAATCGAAACACTTACCAACTATACCAAAAGCAGAGACAGCTCGGGATAAGCCAGAAGAGCCCTTCTGCCCCATCTTTGTTCTGTTTCCCAGGTCTAAACGACCAAGAAGTTCCCTCACCTCTTGTTGCGTATAAACATGCTTTAAAATAAAAAGTCACAGAAGTTATTGTTTTGGTAGTTATATGTCAAAGAATATCAGAGTTTGCTTGCTTTGTGAAATACACAATAAACTAATGCTCTACATTCTTTGTTTCCCATTTCAGTGCTACCAACAAGCAACCAGTATTATTTGAAACAAGTGCAGCTTCAAATAATGGCTTTTTTAGTTGCTGGGGAAAAAGCCCAGCACCTAAATACAGAGGCACTTACCTTATCATCAATTATAACCAAATCCTTTGGTTCCGTGCGATCTATTTTCAAAACACGGTATTTGGTTTCTGCAGGATTACTTCCAACTAGAAAATACCGCTACATAAAAGGAAACCAACAAAACAAAACAAGTCAGCATGTTATACAAGATAAAGCAACCAAAACTCAGTGCAACGTAAGACACCAGCAATGCCATCTACATATTGTCTAGACTAGATCCACTCCTACCAACACCAAATATGCAATATTCCAGATGGACTGTTCATGAACTGTTTAGGACAGCAGTATCTTACCGTAGGTATATTTGTATACAATCGACCTCTACAACTTAAAAGATCTCTTTCTCTCCTTTGTAAAAGGAGGAAAACAAATTAAAATCAAAGGTTAAAATCTGTTTAGAGAAGATAAACTGGAATTACACCAGGTACTGTGTCCAGCCACATCCTGCCTCAGCCATTAGTGTCTCTTCACTTGCTTTGTAAAATTTAGCAGAAGCTTATACATGAGGTTTTAACTTTTCATGATGTAAAACTTCTGTTGCTATATTGTGCTCCTTAGCTATTTCTGTCAACTAGTCTTTCTTAATCCATACTAAACAGTGCAAAAGTGTAAGTACTTCAGTACTGCAACTCTTCTTCTATTTTTATTTATATTTGCTTTGATAGTCTTCTCAACAATGTTCTTCCACAAAACTAAAATTTTCTGGTTGACAATACTGCTGTTTAAAAAAACATTTAACATTTATTTCACATTTAAAATATGAAAAAATGACCACAGATAAACATATAGTATGTCTACTTTTCATGTAAGGAGATCAAACTATAAATTAATTTCTACATTTAGAGGAATTAACAATAAGCACAGGTTGCTGGACTGACTTGCTAAAAGAGCTCTCATTTTTTCTAATTCATTTAACCAATGTGGTGCTAGCACAGCAAGGTGGAACTCATTAATAATGCTCAGCTTAGTAGGAAAGCATGGCAAATTCATGTGGCTCTCTGCAGTCAACTCCTAGCTCTAAGGGTCACATGGACTTAGGATGTGGGAAAGGAAATCAATAATCATATACAAACCTCACAATTTCATAATTTATACCAATTAGATGTTAAGAAACATCTTCACTCTCAAAATATTTAAGGTGACAGACATTTGCTTTGACCATACTATCTTTTTCTTATGCAGCAAAGGTGAATGGGCAGAGAGAAATATATTCCTTTGTAATACTCAGAGGATAAGCTAGTATGCATTCCAAGAGTGCAGCTTCTTTATTTGTAGCAAACTGTTACTTAACTAAAGGTAGAAAATTGTCAGTACTCCATAATACTGCAGTACAGCTCAGTGATGTCCCACTATGTCCAGCTCGCTAAATGCATGCAATTTCTTCCCAAAGTGACGCCTACGGTTACCAACAAATAATAGTGAATAAAACCAGAAGAGCACAACTCTAAGATGCTTGTCCCAATGGCAGTTTGGACCACAGAGCACACTTAAAATTGGAACACACATGACACACAGGGCGGAGGGGAGGAGAGAGAGATAGAGACAGATGTAGAGTTGCAAATGTTATTTACTAAGGAAGTTCAGCTGGATACTTCTCCATCTCCATTTTAATAAACCATAAAGAAGTGCTATGAGGAATGCATCACTCACACCACCTTGGCAGCTGCAACAGAGGGCTGTGCACAGCTACAAAGCCAGCATTAGGTGCTGCTGCTGCTGCTTAGAACAGCAGCAGAGTTAGGTTAGATGAGCAGTAATTGTACCTGCAGACCATGGAAGCAACCACCGTAATTAATGGTACTTAACAGGCTCTCTGAAGTCATTTAAAGACTAATTTACGGGGTTTAAGCTGGAGAGCCAGACTGTGTAATGTATTAAGGAAGGTCAGTTGAGAGCAGCATCAAGCCTGAGCATCAATGGATTTAAAGTAAGGCAGACAATGAGAAACCTCTATTTAGCAAATGGGCATTTTACCCACTGCATGTTAGAGGATATTCTTGTGAAAGCAATAAAGGAAACATCTCCAAAAACTTTTGAATTTGGGTTAGTGTTCAAAACTAGGAACCCGGAATTAGACCTCTGCTTGGGAAATTTTCAGGACTGGCTAACCACCTCAGAATTGACAAAAAAGTTTGATATGCCCACTCATATTCAACCTTCAAGATCTGAAAGAAAAACAAAGATTGTATAAAAATTAATGATGAAAAAAATACACAAAAAAGACACTTCAGCATTAGCTTTTTCTGCTACCTAATTTATGCAACTAATGAATAAATAAGTCTGTCTTACTGGATGACACAGAGCACAAATAAAACCATATCAGCGACATGTGTTGCAATTATATTTCCCATCACATGAATACTAGGAAATTATAAAGAAAAATACCAAATCAACACAACACTGGGCATGTAACAACAAATAAATTTCTATGGTTGTAATATAATTGTAAAATTAATCAAAGCTAAAATGTTCTGTAGTGTTTACAACTTCTTTGACTAACAGAAATTGTTGCAATAAAAAACAAAAGAAAAAACCACGGAAACCTTTCTGGAAGTATTTATCCTTATTACTGCATTCTGTTTATTACTAAGTTGAACTCAATAATTTGAAGCATTTCCCTAGTGTCTCAAACAATTCCACTCCACAGCACAGCCAGTGCATTTAGGTAAACAGGCAACCCTGACCAGCAAAGTACTTCTTGCAGAGAACAGTACTCCAGCAGAAACTTCTGGCTCCCTCACCCTGCTCTGGCCAGAGCCCTCCAACCATAGCTGAGGTGACCCATGCCACTCCCAGGTTTACTCTGCCCCTGGCCCTTGCTGAAATTTGTTAACAAGCACACTTCACCAACCATGGCAACACACCAGGCAGCTACACGAGCTGGACTGAAGCTTAATTTATTGCACAATTATCACTAAGCAACCACAAGATAGGAACAGTCATTAGTCATTTCCACCTGGGACCGAGTTTTAACCAAAGCAATCTAATTGAAAGGCTTTACACCCTCTTTTATCAATCTTTTGATTCAGCCAAAGCAAACAAAACAGCTTCTTCTAAAAGGAGTCTAAACAAAATAAAAAGACTTCTTACTGCGATTTGTTGTTTTTTAGTGGCAGGATAATAGTTCTGAAATCAAACATTCTGCTCCCTTCTTTTGTTTTCCCTTTTTTTTCTTTAAGATTACTTCTTAGAACTCTGAGTCTATGATTTGCTTCTTTGTATAGACTAATTATGATTAAGGAAAGCTAGCACAGCGAAAAAACTTTTTCAATCCTCAGTTAAAAAGCTATGAACAGCTTAATCAGCGGGAAAAAAAAGTTCAAAAACACACTACAAGTTGAAAAATAGGCAGTGCACCAATAGACCCAATTTTTAAATCTGCAAATAGCATTAAGAAAACACTCATCTTACACAAAAAACTTGCAAACAATACCTGTTGAAACCATGGAGGTGTCAAAACCACAATGCCCTGAAGATGTAGGTTCACAGTGGCCATCTGCCAGATCCCTGCCCAGCTACTCTGCCACTCCCCCTCCTCAACAGGACAGGCAGAAAATAAGATGGAAAGGGTGATGGGTCAGGACAGAAAGATTGCCTAACACTTACCATCACAGGCAAAACAGACTTGACCTGGGGAGAATGTATGTAATTTACTGAAAGTTAAAATAGAATCATAGTATAATTGTTCCTCAGTGTAAAAACTCCACTCTGCTCCTTCTTTCTCCAGGACCTAGAGTAATTCTGGAAGTGTCTGTCTTTCACGTCTCATAGAAACTGGCAGAATGACGTGAAGAAAGGAAGACAAAAGGCGCAAAGAAAGGCACCTGGAAAGCCAAAGTCGCCTGCTTCCTGTAATCTGTTGAAACTCTTCAAAAGAGGCTCCTTCAACATGAGAAACTTGAAGAACATTTGCTGCCAAGCACCACTCCCGGGGCATGTAGGACTGGGTACCCATTCTGCATCCTACAAGCCACAGAATTCAGTGAATCCCTTTTGTCCCAGGACAACTAAAGCTTTTTGGTCCCAAACAGGACTTTTCTCTTGCTACTCCATTGAAGGATTCCTCCAGATTCTCCCTTCTAATTCTCAGCTAAATCTATTAATTATCTATCTACACATTTTTCTTTAGCCAAACACTTAGTGCTCTTTAGCATCTATTCTGCCGGGATCCTTTCAGAAAAAAAAAAAAGTAGCTGGATGCCTTTCCAGCAGTCACTTCAATAGACTGGCAAAGTCTTGCTGTCCCTTTAACCCTCCCAAGACATTGCTAGCACGTGTGTTACCTACCAGCCCTTCAATGGACCTACTTCTGGTTGAACAGTTCTTTCTTAGATGAATATGGACTGTAAATCTACACAATATACACACAAGGTTTTATTCTAGAGATACATTAGCATTTTTCATTAATGACCATACCACAAATAACCACATCTCTCTTTTTCAGAGCTGTAATTCATCAGCAGCTCAACCCTCCCACTCCTTCAGATAAAACACTCAGATCCTCCTCCTTCACCTCTGCTGCTTCTGAATGGATAAACTCTCTGTAAACTTTCATTGGTGTGTTATCTATTGTAAGGTGCACGGGCTTTTATAGTGTACCATTATACTTCAAATTATCTCTTTCATCTGCTCCTGAGGATCATCATCATTTCTTGCTTTATTGTGCTCCGATTATCCTAATTATATATAATACCTTAAAAGACTAATCAGAGGCAGTCTGCATTTTGAGCTAATAACATTAATGAAAATGCTTAAGTACATCAGTCCTAAAAATATAAATTGAAAAAAAACCCCATCCCTATCAGATGATTCTTCATTCACTCCACACTAATTTGTCTACTAATTTCTCTACTAAGTTTCTTCCTCCCATAACAAAGCTAGAGATTTTCCTTGTGGCACTGCATCTCAATAGAGGATTTGATTTAAATACATAAGGCCATTTAATTTTTAGATTAAAATGTGCAATACAACCAAATTAATCTGACAGCATCTTTCTAAGTCTAGACTGTGTTTCATGTCATTTGCCTGAATTTGCAATTACTTTCCTATATGCAAGACTTCAGAATGGATTAAATATTCCATTTGTCATGTTCCAGCCACAGCTCCACCCTTGACTTGAGCAACTTGAAAATATTCACAGTCATTTCACTGCTTAGTATATTTAATTTTATTTTTACCTCAACACTGACTGATCCCTTTTTCATAACCTTATTCTTGTTATTCACTTCCTCTTCACCCCTCATCGAGTACATTCATACTCAAAGTAAATTTTTACTTTAAACACAGAAAAATATTTATTTAGTTTCTAGGGCCATAACAAACTCAGTTTTAATAATAAACATTTGCAATAGAAAATGCCTATTTTTATTCACCCTTTCTTTTTTCCATGGAGTCATTACCTTTAAATACTATTTGTGCTCATTTATCCACAAGCCTCCCATCCAGAAAGGTGGATTCACACCAAAACCAAATCTGTGTCACTCTCCTGTTGCTCCAATGACCATGAAATGACACCCAGGACAACACAGAACAAAAGAGGTAAAATCCATGTTGCCAGAATTTAGGCAGACATTTGTAGGCACATCTTTCCCATCAAGTGGGATGCATCCACTTTTGAACTTCAGGTTTTTTTCTGCCTGAATAGCACATATCCTTCAAAACTTGTGGTGTTCTCATCACCACTATTCCACCAGCTATCTGCCCTGTTCAAAAATGCTCTCAGAGCCCACACACACAGTAGATCAAGTTTCTCTATTCCATAGCCATACATCTGGCAGGATGGCAAGAGAGCTGAGACAGAAACAGTGTTTTCCTGAGTTGCACAAAACTCCTCCTCTCATCCCAATTCCATGCTCTTCACCATCACTCCTAGAACGCCGATACACAGGAAACAGGACAGTCGGCTGAAAGGAGCTTTCTTCTGCTAATGAAACTGGTCCAGAGAGACCACATTTCACAGCCACTTCTAGCTAGAAAATTATGATAGCTCACAGCTGCCCAGTAGGCTGTTCACTACTTCCAACGTTTTTTAAATGTGTCAGATACCCATCTATATAAATCAGCACACTTCGTAATTCAGTACAAATTCTATAGCTTTTTCTGTGAAATCATAGTCTATATTGAAGTTCCTCCAAATTGAGCACAGATTAACTTCAACATGACAAATGCAACCTTCGCAGTTTTCAATAATAAAATCTTTATACTGTTATTCTCAGAATAAACTACATTTAAAATAAAACAAAAGCCTGTAGTTTTCTCTGGTGAATAAAGGGCAGAAGTATCTACAGGTAATTATGCCAGTCACATTATTTAATAAGCTTGTGCAAGTCATTTGGATACTGTGGAGATGGAGACTGTAAAAGAACCTGATTAGAATAAAATACTATTAATTAAGCCTCATAATACCCTGAAAGATAGGCAAGTGGTATGACTTCATAGAGACAACACAAATTGCCTTGTTCAATGTCACGTTGCCTCAGGGGAATGATAATTTCCAGTGAACTAACCTACAGCTTTCAGGTGGGCTTCATCTGGGGGAAACACAAAAGTTCCATCTTCTCCCGAAGAGGAGAGGAAAATATCTTTTGTCTTTTATTAGCCATAGTGCTCAAATATCTTTAGTGCCCTCTGGTGTGCATTTCAGTGATCAATACATGCAGAAAAGGAAAGATAATTGGCATTGATCTGAATAAAACCTTCAGTTCATCTTTCTGACTACTTCTAAACAAGTTTTCAACTTCCTAGGACAATCAGAAGATATACTTCACATCTCCATGGCATTTATTGACTCAAAGCATCAGTTGAAAAGGTAGGTTTCAGCAACTATCCTAAATATAAACATTAATAGCAAATACAGAATTTTGCTCTCTGTTAATTCAATTGACACCGTGAATTCAGCTCTCCTCACCTCTTGCAGTCTCTCATTTGACTCCAATAACACTACCAGAGCCTATCCTCTTTTTTCAATAATTCTATTATATTTTTATCTAAAAAGAAAACGCAAACAAAGAAACCCTCTGTAAATCATTTCCACTTTTTCCATTCCCTCATCCATTTCATCTCTTCCTGCTTTAACACAGGAATTTTACAGGAATGACCTGTATGACCAGTGTAAACTTCACTGTTTCTCCCACTGCTCACAACCTAAAGAATGCCTTTGTTGCACTGGAAATCTTAGGATACAGTCTCATGTTAGCCTGCATCTGACACAACTTCAAATCCCACATGCTGGATCTAACAAGTCTATAGCCTTAGGGAAATCAGGAGAGCAACCTGAGACAGGAGAAAGCTGTTAATTTTTATTTTTGGA
This sequence comes from Phainopepla nitens, assembly GCA_013400175.1. Classification (NCBI taxonomy): domain Eukaryota; kingdom Metazoa; phylum Chordata; class Aves; order Passeriformes; family Bombycillidae; genus Phainopepla; species Phainopepla nitens. The sequence goes on from VXBQ01004808.1 coordinate 182,771, forward strand.
TGATGCTTATGCCGTCCCACTGACTGTCACAGCTGGCAATTGCATGATTGTGAGATCTTATGCAAAGGAGATGGCATGAGGGATACCTCAGGGAGAAGGCTTTCAGCAGCACAACATGACACTGAATGAGCTGTAACAGCGACTGATCAAACCAGAAGTCCAATTTTGGGCTCCCCAGAACAAGACAGACATTGATATACCAGAGTGATTCCAGCAGAGAGCTCTCCAGATGATCCACAGGACAAAGCACATGATGGGCTGGGAGAGGCTGAGAGAAATGGGTTTAGGCTTGTTCACCCTTCAGAAAGCTTTGGCAGTGCCCTGCTGCTCTCTAAAACCAGGTAACAGGAAAGTGTAGATAAGACAGACAAATTCTTTCAAGTGGTCTGCAGAGGTTGTAAAATCTATATATTTGAAGGCATTCAAAACTCAGCTGCACACAACCCTGAGCAATATGCTGGTTGAAGCAGCTTTGAGCAGGGGCATGACTTGGTGTTCTCCCTGCTAACATCCCTTAGTCTATGCATTTATTAGGTGCAGCAAGTCTTTTCAAATAATCATACCAAAATGATTCCTACTGAATTTTTTTCTGCTGAAAAAATTACTAGGATTTGAATATCAAACCACAAAGTGCTTCAGTTTGTACTGTCTTAAAGTAAGAACAAAACCTTACTCGGGGAGAAAATCTTCATCACTCACAAGAAGTGACTGAAGCAACAGCTTTGAGATGCCCTTGCTCAGCTGAGACATTTCAAACAGCACATGCCCATCCACAAACCATCGCCTTTCACAGCTGATGAAAACCATGTTGCCTCCTGGAGCGACCAGGACTGCTGGATCTGCCCCTCACTGAATTCTGAACAAAGCACAGCATGGACAAACCCAGCCAGGCAGGCAGAGACTGCCAGCTACCACCGGCCAGATGTAAAAGACTGTGATTTCTGAAATGCCAGGACCAGCTGGAGAGGCCCAGAGAATGGCAGGCAGCTGACAGAACTCCAAGGCACAATATTTGCCCTGCACACAGAACGTTGTCTCTCAGCAGCTGAGCCTCACAGCTCAGAGAGAAGCAAGCCAGGTATCCACACGTGCCAGTCACAAGAAGCCAAACCTCAGCTAACTGAGATGCAGCAGGAGTTGGGAGCCAAGAACAACACAGGACCTGATTCAGAAAACACATCTGCCCGGTGCCCTACTCATGCATAACAATAATTTAGCTGAAAATAGAACAAAAAATACCCTTTAGCAGCAACAGTGAGAAAGATAAATAAGTTAGCCTTTAATATTCATTTAGGCATAGGTAAAAAAGTAACACTTTGGAAAGACTTTCTGGAGTGTAACCTTCATTTTTTAAATTTATTTGTAACAATAACTCTGCATGCTTTAATCCTTCTCTGATTCATAGGCTGTTCAGTGGGGAATTATCACAAAAGCACGAACCTGCTTTTGACAGAAGCAAAGCTGGAAGTCAGATTCCTATTTATACTGAGACCGTTCTTGCATCTGTGACATTTTGGGAAGTCTCCAAGGGGCTTCAGCGTATAAATTATCTTTCTTGTTATCAGTACAGGTAACATCTGAACTTGAAACTAGACCTAACTGTTACATTTAGAGCCAGGTACCTAACCCTATCCAAAACTACCTCCTCGAGTGAAGAAAACACACGCACTATGAAACGAGGGGGAAACCAACACATTATGAAACACAAAGAAATTTGATTGGGAGCTAAGGAATGGTAAACACAGTGGCGTTTACACCAAGAATTGGCTTCTGACTCACACTGTGCTCATCACATGGCTAAAGCAGCAATTACCACTCCAGCCTCCAATCCACTTTGCCCATGGCAAAAAAGTACTGTGAATGACACATGCCTACAGTTTCTGCAACAGGACATAGGGAATGCTGAACATCTTCACGAGCCTGCTTCCAGAGGTCAGACTGAAAACTTGGGAAGCTGCTTCACCAGCCACTCGGACAACGGAGACTGAAGCGTGTCACAAACAGCAGACAGGTCGGTGCAGAGGGTAACTACCTCAGCCATTCTTAATTCAAATATTAATTCCGGACACCTTCAGCTGTCCAGTTTTACCTCACCCTGGCAGGGGGGGAGCACTGTTCTCCTGGCAGTGGGACAGCAGCCACAGGACAGAAGGAGCAGGAGCGCAGCCTTCATTCCCACCCTGGCAGCACCCGCGCCGCTGGGCCCGGCGCTGACCCGCCCGCCAGAGGCCGCTCCTTCGCTCACGTCACGGATCGGAGACACACCGTGAAAACAAGAACTTTAAAACCTCGCCTTTCTCAGTTCCTGGGGTGTTTTGAATGCGTGACCAAAAAGAACCAGAGCCCAACACACGAAAAGAAAAGGAAGGCGTAGTTTTGG
>VXBQ01004813.1:957-66409 GCA_013400175.1 Phainopepla nitens
GGGGCTCTGCCGGGGCCACGTGCTGCGGGGCCGCGGCCCAAAACGGGGCGGCAGAGCCTAGGAGGGAAGTTGAGTCTCGGGTGATGGCGGGATTTTCCCTCCGGGACAGCGCCGGCCGCACCTCCGGTGGGGGCGGATGGAGCCTGGTGGGACAGAGCCCCGAGAAATTCGGCGGAACGCTGGGTGGGAAAGGACCTGACAGCAGCTGAACGTGAGCCCGAGAAGGCCAAGGGCATGCTCGGCTGTGTCAGCCATGGCGTGGCCGTGATAAATAACGCGGAGAATGGAAATGTTCGGTTCCAGCAGGAGCGGGGCAGTGACCGACCCTCCGCGCTGGGCATGGGTGAGGCCGCGCCTCAAATCCTGGTTCGGTTTTGGGCTCCTCGGTTCAGGAAGGATGTTGAGGTGGTGGAGCATGTCCAGGAAAGGGAACAGAGCTGGGGAAGGGTCTGGAGCACCAGAAGCAAGCTGATGGCGCTCAGTCTGGAGAAAAGGAGGCTCGGGGGGGAACTTTGTTGCTTTCTAAAACCACTTGAGAGGATGTTGTGGCCAGGTCGGGTTCTGCTCCCAGGTAACATGTGACAGGACAAAAGGAAATGTCCCTAAGCTGGACCACGTGCAGTTCAGGTTGGATATCGGGAGGAAAATTCCTCACGGAAAGGGTGAGGGGAAGGCTTTGGAAGGGGCTGCCCGGAGGGAGTTGCTGTTCTAGGAGGTGCCAGGGTCTGGTTGTCACGGTGGTGGTGGGTCTGAGGTTGGACTTGGTGATCCCAGAGGTCTTTTCCAAACCAAGTGGTCCTGTAAATCCATCACCCTGGCTGTTCCTCACCTCTCAGCCTCCCTCGCTCAGTGCCGGTGTCCCTGGCGCTGCATCCTTCCAACAACCGGAGCCAGGCTCGAGTTCTGCCAGCAGGGGTCCAGGTAGGATGTTAGGAGAAACTTCTTGCCTGAAAGAGTGGGCCAACACTGGAATTCCACATCCCTGGAAGGGTTCAAAAGCCAGGCAGACTTTCCCATATGGTTTGGTGGGAATGCTGGTGTTTGGCCAAAGGTTGGATGAGTGACCGTGGAGGTCTTTTCCCACCTTAATGATTGGTTTGGCTTTGGCAGAGTGCACCGTGGTTGAAATTGGTGTGGGGGACCAGCTGCACACCTGAGCTGGCTGGTTCTGGTCGCAGCCTTGAACACAGCCCCCATTTCCCCTCAGTCCGTGTGAACTGAGGGATGCATCCTGTGGGAATACACAATGTAACTTCTTCCTGCTCCCCGGGAGAAGCCACATAAAGCAAACCAAACAAAGCACCAGCTGCAAAGGACTGTAACAGTCACTTAACTTAGAGAAACAGAGAACTCTGGAGTGTTGTTACACCCGGGGGATGAAAGACTAAAACTACAAACAGAGGCTGGCTGGAGCTCTGAGCAACCTGTTGTAGTTGGAGCTGGGTGATGTTTCAACCCAAAGCATTCTGTAATTCTGTGGCTCAGGTGTGTGGTAAGAGGTGCTGCCTCAGCTTGAGAACTGAATCCCACTCATTTCAGAGGTGGGTGTGCACATCTTCCATATCTGTTCCTCCCACATGGATTGCCTGTGTCCTACTTGGTGCCATGTGTGAGTGCTCTCAATTTGTTAGTGCAATATTTAATTATCCTCTAAGCTGGCAGCTCCCAGGCTGTGGTTTGTGGACCAGTAATTACGTTAAAAGCAGGCTGGTCACGTGAGGGTTTGTTTTCGGTGCTTCAACAGGACTCCAGGTTTCTCTTTCCCTTGTAGAAAAAAAAAAACAAAACCGAGGAGAATTTTACAATGCACAGGATGAGAGGGGAAATGTGTCTTTTCTACATTTTTTTGTAGAAAAAATATGTCTTTTCTTGTGTCTTTTCTAGTTTTTTTGTCTGTACTCTCACGATGCTTGTTGCAAATAACGTCTTTACTTTTTTGCTCTGTTTCAAACACTCTGTGACTATCCTGGGTGGAAATGGCAAGGGATTGCTTGCTTGTCAGCTCATGATTACCCACAGACTCCAGAGGGTTTCCTGGTGTTAGCTCTGTAAGGCCAATAAGGAGTTTAATGTTAAAAATTGCAAAAATCAGAAGCTGTTTCACGAGAGCTTTGATACACGTCAGGAAAAGCTGACAATTAACACTTTGTCAGCACAGATTTCCAGTTGCCTTCCACTGAGAAGAACAGGACACTTTTGTGTCCTTCTCCTGTGTCCCTGACCGAGCAGGATGTGACAGCAAGTGCCTTTGTGCTCCTTGGTTTCAGGCTGTGCTTGGCTCCTGGATTTCTGTGCCTTCCCAGCTGGGAAAGGTGCCCTCCCTGTTACACAGTGCCTGGCAGTGGGAGAGGTTTGCCAGCACAACCACTGGCAGGATTGTGCCCTGCTGACTTTAAGTTTTGCAGCATTTTGTGCTTTAAATCAAAACGAGGGTGCTTAATGCAAGTTTTCTGTGTTTAATTGCAGCAGCCGTATCTAGATGCATAATGAGCTGCTAATATATTACCCTCGGTGGATGGTGGAATTGCTGGCACACAAAAGGTGCTGACTCAGATCTGTCCACTGCCCTTGATTTGGCATCCTTGTCTTTTCCCAGTTTAGTGTTTTGTGTCACTAAAGGCTTTGATTTAAGGTACAGCACCGTCATAAAAGAGGTGACAGTAACAGCTGAGCTCTCTGTTAAAATACTGTATATTATTTATTTCAAACTGTTTGGGTATATAGGCATTTTCCTGGAATTTTATTACCTTTTATTGGAGGCCATTTCAGGATTTTATTACTTTTCTCTCTGATTTTGTTTATGTGTCAGAGACTTGAAAATAAGGGAATTGCTTAGTTGTCATCTCCAGTGAGGTTTTTAGAAGATGTTGCCGAGTTTATGACTCTGCCCCACAACAGGAGGAACAGACTAGTCCACAATGGACTGGGTCTGATTTTTCTTTCTTTTCACTACTTTCTGTGTGGTTTTGGGCAAATCACTAGTCTGGGCCTTGTGTCTGTAGTGGTGAAGGGAGTGCTTGCCCATCATGTGGAGGATGTAAAAATCTGAGGTTCAGAAGGTTCACTAGTGGAGACCAATGTAGCAGTGGTGATTTAGATAGGGGAGGGGATCCAGAATTTGCTGGAAATTACTGGACTGGGAAAACTGCCCTGCCAGGAGGAGGATGTGTCTGTGTAAATGCTGAGAGGTGCTGGCAAGCTGGAAATCCAGTGCTGATGGCAAAATGGAGCCTGTGCTGATGCCTTAAGTTTTAGTTTTTATATTTTTTTCAGACTCTGTGCTGGTTTAGTGTATAGTTCTGGGTTTCATATTAAGGGTTGGTGAGCTCTCTTCACAGGGTAGACAGACAAAACAATTCCTTTCTAGATGGGGACCAAGGACAAATTTTAGGCCCAAGAGGGTANCTGTCTCTGAGTGTGGGCTCAAGGATATAATACCAATTTTGTGTGGTGTCTTTCAAGTATGGTGGGATGTGATGCCACAAGCCTGCTCAGAGCACAGGAATTTCTGCCTGCAGCTTTCTGTTGCATGGAACCATGCAATGGCACTGACTTGGTTGTTACCAGTGTCACTCTCTGTCTCTTCATGCTGTCCCTTGGTCGTCATGACCCCTCATTCTGTGGTTGGTGTTTGCTTGTCCTTCCTTGTGGAAGCTTGTCTTCTTTTCCTAGGGGCAGGATTAAATGAGTGAGATGGTATTTCGTGTTTGGATTTAGATGTTTGTTAGTTTTTATTTATATTATAGTCTCTCACAAGCTGTGAGTTTTATAGCACCTCAAGTTAACAAGCTAAAAATGGCACACTAGGTCTCTCTCTATAAGGCCTTTTAAGGGTACATTATCTAATTAAGAAATGGTTTCTAAATTATTTTTGCTTTTAACTCAATAACTAACCACTCATGGCTCGCAATGTGGACTTATCTATCTAACCACACAATATTATTTAGACCTGTGAAGAAGAAGGTGAAATAGAAGGACAAACTTCTGCCCTAAAACTTCCATCTTGGTTTATATATATCATTATATTTTAAAACCTTAAACTCTTCAGTTTTCCACCACGTGATATTATACACTTCTATTTAAACTCTACACTTATAATCCTAATTCTGTCATTCAGTTTTTGAAGCTTTCTCCAAGGCCTTAGGTCAAATGCAGTGTTCTCCTGGGGGTCAGTGCCTGACAGCACAGAAAGTCTAAAATTCTCAGTGACCAGAGTTCCAGCACCTCCTTACACCCCATTTTCAGTCAGGGCTTTCCCATGGGTTGGGGCAGAGCTGTGGGCAGGAACAAGCAGGAATTGCTGTCTTGAAAAAGCAATTTAGCTCACCTGGCTTGTGTAGAGTGGGAGCTCAGCCCTGCTGTCCATGGAGGTTCTGTTCCTGTTACTGCTCCATAGGGAGGCTGCAAAGACAATTCACCCCACAAGATTTACAAGCAGGCAGGAATATTTGGCTGGAACACCCCTCTGTATAAATATATTGGCAGGAAAATCAGCAAAGAGCCATCCAACCCCCACCAGGGAGTTGTGGAGTAAGGTGTGAGGAGAATCTCAGGGTTTCTCACAGTGTGGAGCAGCAGCTGAAGGTGTGTGGGGATGGTGAGCAGCATTAACGCATCTCTGAGCATCTCTCCCTCTTCTGAATGTCACTGACCTTCAGCTCTCAGGTGAAGGCCTCGTCCCAGGCTTCCACATTTATTTTGGCCACAGATGGAGATGACTGCAGGCACTGCCTGGGTCACGTTTGTGCCACTCAGGAGAACAGTGCCTGCAGGCAGCTCTGCGTGCAGAAGCAACACCAGGAAGTTTTTAATGCATTCTGGCTGTCATGTTCTCTTAATGCAGCTGATGAACTGTAAATGAGGAGAGCTGAGCATCAAGTGACCAGTCAGCACCCTGGAGACCTTCAGTAATTATTTTCTGGACGCAGAATGAGAAAGTCTTAATTTAAAATACTAATACAGGCTCTTGGCTTCGTGCTGGCTATGGAGTAAAACAGCTTTTGAGGTCCTCTAGGGAAGTAGCAGGAGGACAGAGTCCTGCACAAAATTTTGCCTTTTTTGTTGTCAGTATTGGCATGTTTAGCTCCCCTTCCTCAGCTGTCAGTCTCAGGTCCCCTTTTATGTTAAATACCTCGCTGGTTTCTCCTGCATCGTGAGTCTTGCGGCAAAAAGAGGAGAGCCAAAATCTTGGGTTTTATTCTTTCCAACAAAACCACTGCAAGCCTTTTTAATGTACCTTAAAATAGCAAGCAGGGCACAAGTGCACTTTTCTCCCCTCTTGATGGATGAGATTTAACTACTGTTCTTTGATTTGTATCACTATCAATGTTACTAACAGTCTTCCCCAGCGCTGGAACAGCCTTTGAGTGCCAAATCTCCAGAGAGGAAACTGCTGTCGTGTTTTGATGATGGTAGTGGAAAATTAATATTAAAACAGATTTATTTTTTTTATCTATCGTGGCCAATTTCTGCAGGTTGGCTGTTGAACTAAAGAATTGCCAAGCAGGCATTTTCCATACAGATAATGAATTTGCATTTTATTCCCTAGTTTGTTTTGCTTTTTAAAACAAGTGGTCCAATCTTCCTCAGAGCATAGAAAAAAAAACATTTGGACCACATGAATTGTGACTGATTTATAGAACTTAACTGTTGCTAGCCTATTCTCCTATTTCTCCATGAAATGCAATATGTTGTTTTAAAGGCCAGCTGAGATGTTCTAATTTGGATGAATTGCTCACTGGGAGACAGTCAGATGTACAGAAAATTCATTTCAGTTACAGTCACTCATATCCTCTAACGCTTTAAATGAAAACATAGAGTAACTAATAAATATCTCTCAGCATGGGCATGCTCTCTTTAAAGCCTGATTAATGCTTCCATCCTCAGCATAAAATCCCCACCCTGTTAAGGTGAAGAATTGTTAGTTGATTTAAGCACTTCACCTGCCTGAACATTTGAGCATATTTCATGAAACATTTGCTGGATGCAGTTTGATTTTGCTGGGCTAACAAAATGTTTCTCCAGAAGCCTTTGGCCACCTCCAGGATGTACCTGTGTCCCTTCTCTGGGGTCCCCATCTGTGCTGTGCCCTGTCTTAGGGGGGCTTGCCGTGGTAACTGCTCCCCAGGAGCTGCTGCTCTGCTTCAGCTCTGACTTCCAGCCTTTCACCCATCATCCTTGTGTTAAAAAAATTTTCCACATGGAAAACTGCCTGAACCCCACTGGCACCAAGTTCCTTTTACACTGGCTAGGACACTTTTTTCCATAGATCTGTACCTGGCTTCTGGCTCGTTCCCTTTCTTCCTTGTGTTTTTTTAATTTCACCCCCCCCACACACACACATTTTAATTTCTGCCTTGCTGCTGACAGATTGGTTCATCTCTGGTACTCAGGCCTTGACTTGTCTCTCATGCAGTGCCTCCTGCAGCCAGGTGCCTGGGAGCAAATTCAAGAGCTGCCTGGCATTCCTTTGCTCCAAGTTTGTACCCTTGCCTCCCAGAGGACCTTGAAAATAATTAAGCAAAGTCTGTTTACTCGAGCTTTGTGTGAATTTCAGCTGTAATGAATAATCATCTCTGTAGAAACCCTAATCAACTGAATTTTTCTTTATACTGGTGGTGGGTGAGGCATTTGGCTGGGTAATAAACATAACATTAGTGAGAAATCACTCCCTGGTTATCCCTGGGGGTAATGCATGCAAAAGAAATGAGCTGCACAACAAAATTGCTTCCTGTGCATCATGCAAAGAAAACCCAGACATGCAGAGGTGCTAAAGCAGGGGTGAGATGGGGTTGATGAAGTTGTTTCCCAAAAAAACCTTTCTTCCGGCCTTGTGACACAGTTAGCCTGAAACCTTCAGAACACAGAATTTTCCTTTCATAAGTCCCCTTTGTTTTGTTCTGACAGAAGGAAATTTCTTTTCTTTAGGTGAAACTTGGATCCTGTAACACTCCCAAGCCAAGCTTCTTTGATTTTGAGGGAAAGCAGAAATGGTAAGAGGAAATTCTTCTCATTCCTAGCAATTCTGGCTCTACTTTTTGTTGCATCTTGTCCCATCTGTTGAGAAATTAAGGACCATGGGGATGTCAGCTCAGAGTTGCCACTGAGATGGCTTTAAAATCCTCTGTTTAACAGGGAAATGTGTGCTGCTGTGCCTGATACAGGTGTGAAATACCAGACTCCTGTATTTACTGTCTTCATCCAAAACTGGCGTGCATACAGCCCAAATGTGAAAATAGCTGCAGCTCTGTGAACACACACCGTGTTCCAGCCTGGATCAGGATCCCCTGAAAGATCCTTTCACAACACAGCTGCCCTGACAGTGGCCATTCATGGCCTCAGAGAAGAGTTGACCATTTCAGGCTGAGTGAAAGATGGCTTTGCATGCCCTGAAAGGATTTTGATGAATCTGTTCGCTGTGTTCCACTGATTGTCACCATAAAAACACCTTGTGCTGTCTCTGAGGGGCTCACTGATGTTTTGCTGTTGCTCCTAGGGAGGCCTGGAAAGCCCTGGGAGATACCAGCCCTCACCAAGCTATGCAGGAGTACATTGCTGCAGTGAAAAAACTCGACCCCAGCTGGAATCCACAGGTAGGAAACACGGAAATCCCCTTCGGAAAACAAACCAGCGTTTGCTGACAGTGGCTCAGCTTCTCACAGGCTTTAATTGCTGCATGGCAAACTTCATTTTGAGCAGATTAAAGTCTAAATTCGTTTTTAAGACTCTCCTTTTGTTATGACTGAAGCATGAGGAACCATCTCTTTCATTCCTAATGATCTTCATTGCAGCGAGTGCATGCACAGAGTTGGTTTGGCTGGAGTGATCTAATTTATTTTGCTCTTATTGGTTCATGCTGTATTTAGCATGTAAAGATACTTTTTATCCTTTTCTCATCCTTCTCTTTTCAACTACTATTTAAATGTTGATCAATAGAAAGCAATCTCCATGAAAGTGACATGAACCTGAATGATCAATTCTAAAAATGTTTCCTTTTTGTTTCCATGCAGCAAATTACCAAATCTGATTATGATTAGGTACTCCAACATAACAACTCTGTATCTGTGTGTTATAGGGAGACTGTACTGTCATTTTAATTAATTTGTCTTTCATCTACCAGGTTTATTACTTGATTGAATCCTTAAGGGTATCTCCTGTTTATAGACTGACTTTTATAAAATTTTTAAAGAGGATTGCTCTTTAGAAAAAGTATAGCCTTTGGAAATAGACTGGAGATATATCACTAATAGTAGAGTGCTGAAGGCATGGTAATTTCTTCTCATGGTAGGAAATTTGTTCTTCTAAGCTCCTGTGCTTTGGAAGCAAAATCTTGTGTGGGCACAGTCCTATGAATCAAGAATTTGATTTGGAGTTGTCTTCTGATGCTGTTCTTGAGACTTAAGGTTAATTATTTTTTCTTCACTAGTTCTTGTTTTATGCCATTCATAGATCTTTTGCAGGAAAGAAAGGTTGTCATTTAGGAACAAAATCCTTTTAATGCCCTTGGAGAAAATAGTTTTATGTGCTGTGCAGTTAGCCAACGCTGGCTGCTTGCTGGGTAAATTCTTGTCCAGGCTGAAATTCTCATGCAGAAATAAAGTAATTTGTAAAAATCTATTAGTAAGTTTCAAGTGAAACACATGAATATTAATTTAAAAAATGAAGAAAAAAAAATCAAATAAAAAAAACTCAGTGCTTTCCTGAACAAATTTTTCAGCATGGTGACAGGCTTAGCTTTTTGGGTATTCCCTTCAAATCCTTGCCTCAGAGAAATACTTACTGTCAGAATTGCAAGCTTCAGGTTACACAGCTGTCAGCCAGGTAAGAGGACTGATATTTTTTTACAAAACAAATGTTTTAAAGAACCCATGCAGCAGACAAAGAAGGGTTGGCAGCACTGTTCCTCCCCTCTTCCCCTGAGGTGAAGAGGTTACCTTAGCAGAAAATGTAATTTAAAAGTCACCATTGAAATAAAGGTGGCTTTTCTTTCTTCACAAGAATTCACTTGTCCTTATTACATCATTCTTTTAATTCCACTTTTATTCTACCAAAATGCTCACAGGAGTCCTCTCTGACGTTTTTCCTTCTGCTCTCCTGTTGTTCCTTCTCCCACCAAATCCCCGTTCTGGAGCCACGAGAGGGAGCTCTGTTCTTTAAAATGATGGAGATGGCATGTGTCAGGGGATGGAGATAAAATAGCTACTTTAGTCTTCAAATTTCGAATTGGATTTGGAGAAAAGAGCTGTGGGTACATTACAAGGTGCTTCATCACTGTCGTTGTGTCTCCTTTACATGCACATCTGCTGGGTTCCTTCAGATTTTTCTTATGTTCCAGAGATTGTGAATTAAATACTCTAAATGCTTAGTTGAAGCCAGTATAAAGAGCACTTTACAAATTTGAAAAATTTGGCTTTCCTATCATTATGAATCATAAATATTAATTACACTACGAAACTGTTCAATTTCATATTGTGCATCCTCGTGAATTTCGCTTTTTTAAAGCTTTCTGAGTGTTCCCAACTTACTTTTTCTTTAACCATTCATCTCATCCATTTAAGTTGTTCTTTTGTGTTATTTTAAATCCTCCTCAGTCTCCTGTTTCATATATTTGCAAAAGGGCTTTATTATCTTGATCCTTTAGTAAAATTTTAAGCTTAAAACCATTTTTTTTTAATAGATTTATTTCTTCCTCAGCAGATTTGCTGCTGTTCTGCAGCCTTCAGGCTGTCAGTGTTTTTGTCATAAATAGAATGGAACTAAACACAGTATTTCTTGGGCAGTCCAAATAGATCCACTTCTTCATTCCTTTTTCTTGTTTCTCCATTGATTCATGCTCTCATATTGAAATTTCTTTATTAGTACACTTCCAGCATCAGACTTACCTTCTTTAATTTAATATCTTTGTTTCGGATGGGGAAAAAAAAAACAAAGTAAAAGGATTCTGATGCAGTAGGATCACAAATTCTGAATTTGTGTCCAGAAGCAATGAGATTTCTAACAGCAGCCCAGACCTCACCTGCTGCTACTTATTCCTGTACTGACTTTGGAGTACCCACACTTTATTAGGAGACAGCTGAAGGTGGAGGGGCAGCAGCATAGCTGTTCTCTGCTCTCTGAGGTTTGTGTGCCATTTTTTTTGCTGTTTCTAATGTGATTTAGTTTCTTTTTCACCCTTGCTGCCTGCAGGTTGTCTCATAGTCCTGCCTAATCTTCTCTTTCAGAGCTTTGTCAAAAACCTGGGAAGAAATGATCATACTGCATTTATTTTCAGCAATTTTATTTGCTGGAAAAATCTTTAAAATTAACACATAACCTCGAGGATACTTGAAGTGAGGTCCATTGTCTTTACATCCATGAAGCCACGGGAATCTCATGGCTGTGTTTGTCTAGAACCAGCAATCACGATTGCTTTTCAGGATGTTTTGCAATTCTGTGTTGGCATGGTCTTACTATGTGCTATGTTTGTTCCTTTTCCCAAGAACAGCTGGTAGTAGGAGGTCAGGAATATTCTTTTCCATGCTGTCTCCATTCTCCTCTTGATGCAGTCTTCCTTCGTCATCTTCTACCTTTTAGCACATCTTTTGTTTCTTGTGAGTCATTCCTTTCAGTCTGAAGTTCCAGGCAGTGGAAAGGTAATTGCTTGGACCAGCTCAGCTCTATTTGCATATTTCAGAGACATCACCTGTCCTTCAAGTCTATTCACTCTTCCTCCAGAACAGAGAATAATTTATGAAGCCATTCTTTTGCATTCTCCTGCCTGAAACAGAAACATTTCATGCAGTCAACACCTCCCACTGCTTCAGATTCTTTACAAAGGAAGATGTGTCCCTGCTGCTTCTCTTCTCCTATGTTCACCTGTCCTCTTCCTGCTTTACTGGCAGCAAATGACACTTGCTTTTGGTGGCTTTGCGTGGTGATGACACTCACCTGCCCTCCCTGCCTGTCCCCCCTGGCTCTGCATTCCCACTGCCATGTCCTGCGGGCTCAGGGCTTTGGGGAATGTCACCTTCAGAAGGTGGGTGACTGATGCAGTCACTTTGTTCTCGGGTACATTGCTGCATAAGTGGGCACCTGGGTACTTGCAGCTTTTGAGAGTCGCAGTGGCTGTTTGCAGTCCCCCACACATTTCAGAATTCCCATCCCTCTTGTGTATTGGATATCACAGATCCCCACTGGCTCCACCATCCAGGTTTTTCAAACCCAAAGAAGCAGAAGCAGGCCAGCACTTCTTTTCTTACATCCCCTCCACGGAGGTCCTGCTGCAGGGGCCGTGGGTGGAGGTGTGACACGGCACCGGGAGCTCTTATTGATCCCTTCTTGTAACGAGATGGTTATATGGCACAGCTCAAACAATAAAAAATAAATAATAAAAAAAGCATCCAGGTTTGCTCAGCACATTTAGCCTTCCATTTGCTGATTGCAATGTTGGCATCGCTCGGTTCTAAATATTTCCTTTTCCTATTTCTTATACCAGTTCCAATCTGAACAGCTTGTCACTGCTAACTCCAGTGGCATCCTTTCCCAAACACTTAGATGCCTCTTCCTATTTGCTTTGAGTGCTGAGACTCACAGGAGGACTTAAAGATTTTTCTGTTTATGCATCAAGGTTTAAAAAGTTGGCATCTTAACTTGTTTGACTCGGCTTCACCAATAATGCAGTTAGTAAGATTTCTGCTGTGTAATGAGGAAAGTTGGAGGTCAGGAATCTGAAGAGCAGAGATTTCTCTCTAAGGGAAAGAGAGCTCCACCTCAAAGAAAACAGGCATTCAGCAAGCACCTTTTTAGGCTCTTAAAGGTGTGAAGTCCCAGTTCTGATGTTAACAGGGAAAAAAGTTGCCTGTGTTTTTTTTAAAGTACTATTTTATTTAAGTACTATTCTGTGCCTTGTTTGAGTAGGGGAGGATTTAATTCTCTGTACTCTGGCCCAAATAGCAAATTTGAGTAAAATCTCTCCTTTGCTGGGTTGATGTGGGAGCACCAGGTCATGCCAGGAGAGGACCCTTGGGGAACAAAAAGGCTCAGAAAACAAACAGAAAACAAACTTCAGAGTGAATAAAATAGGGGATGCACGATTGCTGCAGGCTCGGAGCAGTCTAGTAAGCTGGAAAACCTTCAGGAATAAAACAAATGGATTTGTCCATTGGGTGTTTTTGCAGGAAGTACTGCAGGGGGCAATATTTGATAAGGTGGGTGGCCAGGTACCCTGTGCCCAGGGCTGGGCTCCATCCCTTCTGCCTTCTGGTGAAATAACCTTTCTTTGTCACATTTGTATGCAATAAGCAAGTTGAAACTAAAATGTGGGAAAGAGAATTTGCAGTTCAGGGATACAGTGAAAAGCAGGAGAAACAATTCCCAGCTTTGCAGAAGAGCTGAGGTCTAGGTGTGCTTTTGGCAGGTTGCACCAGGTGTTAACTGAATTATCTTAACAATTGATTTAAATTGATGAGCCTCTTCTCTTTAAGTAAGCTCTCCAAGGCAACTTAGAATCTCTGTAGTGTAGGATCTCCAAGAGAACTGAAAAATTTCTGTAATGACTCAAAGACAAACTCTGTTTCCAATGACATTAAAAAAAATTTGGAAATCAAAACCTGAGTTTTTCTTAAATTTGGATTCATTGCTCAAGTCTGCCCTGTTGATATCTGGAACAAGAAGCTTTGCTCTTTTGCAGCTTACAGGTTTTATGTCTGGTCAACTTCTAAGAATTAGATTGGTGGCTGGTAAATGCAGTTTCAGGCTGAAATCTGAGGATTTCTTGGTTAGTTCTGCAGGCCAGCGGAATTTTTTCTGGAAATCAAGAAATGCATTAGAAAAACTGTTGTGTGTAAACAACACAAGTGCACCCATCATGTTTTCCTGTTTTATCTATCAGTCAAACAGATGTCTCCCTCGATAATCTGGCCCAGCAGCCACTGTTTGTGGTTGGGAAAGAGCAGCAGAGTGGTGTGGGCAGGATTACAAGGGGGATGGGAGCAGCAGGAAGGGAAGAGACCTGTTTGGGTCTCTCTCTGCCTGCCACCAGCAGCAGTGAGCTCACATACCTGCTTTGTTTGGGGAAATATCTCAATTTATGGCTTGCTGTGCCGCGAGGTCAAAAACTTTGAAAAATAGCGACTTTATTTCTTTTGTAGTATAAAAGCAATTTAATTGCATCGTGTAAAGTGGGCACTAATCAAATTATGGCTGTGCTCCCTAAAGCCTTGCTGTCCTGTGCTAATGCAGCACACTGGGAAGAGGAGCTGTGGAACAGTGCTGCAGGGGCTTTGCTCTGCACATTTCTTTGTATGGATCCTGCTGTGGCACTTCATCCTTAGGGAATTTCATATCTGACTTTTTGTTTGATATTTTTATCCAAATGTTGTTGATGACAATAATAATAATTTCTAACAAAATATGGAAAACAAAGATTACTCTTGCTCTGCATTTTTTTTTTTTGAAAGCTCTTATTTCAGTGGTGACCTCATTGGAAGAAGCATATCACTGAAACAATTTGTAAACTCTAATCAAGCTCTTCCCCTTTGAAAACAAAACAGAACAAAGCCAAACCATCAAGCCTGTAATTTTTTAAAATTATTTTTTTAGCAGAAAATGAAGCACTAGAAATTAAGGTTAAAACCAGAAAATCTATCCACCCCAGGCTTCTGGCTTTGGGGTGTGTAAGACTACACTGTTCTCTGATTTTAGACAAACTGCTGAGTTGCTTTTTTGTGAACCACACTGGGGTGTGTAATACTTTTTGAGGGTTTTTATATCTTGAGAAGGTTTAGATCTTAACACACAGAGGGATTCTTCTGCCCTGCTGCCTTTTTCCAGCTGTAGGAGGGACAATCTCTAGCATGCAAGTGGAGTTAGTGGAGGATGGAATTATTTACTCTGCATGGCTCACAAAACCTTGCAGTTTGTGTACACCTCACTCCTACCTGTGAGACTAGAGGTGGAGTGGCCCACCCTATTTTATCCAAGCTGGAAAAAAGGCACTTTGTTATCTGCAAAATTAGACTTTAAGTGCTTTGCTTTTGGAGCATGCTTTCAGAACCATTTTTTTCTCAATCGCAAGGGGATGTTTTGTAGTTCCTGTTGTGTCAGAAATTAAAATATCACACTACAAATACAAACTAAATTTCCCCATTCTTCCACAGTAAAGGTGGGTAGTGTTGCTTTGCTGCATCTTCTCATGAGGAGTGTGTGCTGATGCTTTAAATCCTTGACACAGATCCTACTCACAAACAAAGCTGTCCATAGGTAATTTGCTGCCTTTCTGTCTCTGTCTTTGCAAGTAACTCACCTGCCAGGCACTGGGGTGCTGTGCTGGTGGGACTGGGATTTTGTTTGTGGACAAGTTTGATCAGTCATAGGGCTTTTTTCTCTCCTGCAGCCTTTTATTGTAGAGCACAAAACAAAAAGCCAGACCCACATGGAGATTTTCAATTGTTTGGAATTGTGGCTCTGGCAAGCTGTGCAGAAGTGAAGAAGTTAAAATGAACAAGCATCTCATAGTAGAAATATAAACAGCTGGAATATGTGTCAGCCTCCCACCCCCTGGGAGTCTGTTGGATTGTTCTCTTTGATTTTACATCTCTGCAGAAATTTATGGTCTCAGCTCCTTTTATTTATGACATTCTGATCCTCGACCAAGCGGTTGATTGAAATATAGCAGTGCCAAGCTGCAAGTCTGTATTTCAGAGAGGCTGAAGTTCAGGAGGCAAACCAGCAATGCAGTCCTGGGTTGATGGCTGCACTGGAATCCTGCACAGAGGTTGCCCCCATTTCTATGCCCCTAAGCTTCTTCAAAGGAGAGAATTATCACAACAAGGGTTATTTATCCCTTTTCTCTCTCTCCCTCCTTTTTCAGCTGCCTGTTGTTGCTGAGAACATACTGTATGTTAAATATGCATTTTTACCAGCCCTCCAAGGGCTAACTTTGGCTTGTAGAGATGTTAGTCCTCATTTTTCCAGCTCAGATCCAGCAGTGTCGAGGCACTCTGTTGTTAGTGTGCTGTGAGTAGCACAGCATATTCTCTTGCAGCTACTTGGATGTAAGAGTAGTGGGTTTTGAGAATTCCAGCCAAGAAATTGGGGGGGGGGGTGGTCACCATTAGTGATTTTGGTTAGATATTAATATTTAAATATTTTTCTTCTAAATACATCACTGAATTAATTTTTACCATCTTGTACTGATTGCAGAAATATTACAGAATATACTATTTGGGATGCATTCAGGAAAAAAGAATAATTAGAGGCATAGCTCTGCCTTGCTGAGTGTGCTGCTGCAGCAAAGTGATGTGTGTGGTATCCCAGCATCATGATTCCTGGCTTGCAGGTGGATGAAGACACTGCATGCTAGCCAGATACGCCAGAGGCAATTGAAAAAAAAAGAACAAGTAAATTTATATATATATATATAAAATCTCAAACTACTGGCATACAGTGACGACAAGATGTAACCAAGTGAGACAAAACACTTTACTGTGTAACTTTATGCAGCAGGGAATTTGTTGCTTTTTTTCTGATCCCTGTAATCATGGTCCTGGAGTAACAGGTTCTGCTGTCTGGCTGCAGTCCCACAGGGCCTGGCTCTTCTGTGATCCCATGGCAATGGGATTGGAAGCACGGGATGCAGCTGAGCTCTGGGGTCTTAAAACTTCACTTGAGCAGTTGCTCTCCTAGCTGAGAAAGCATCTCAGTGTCAGGGAAGGACCTGATCACCAGATCATGTGTCAGTTGCTGCAGATCCTCAGCTGAAGGTTGTTGCTTCTGTGGCTGAGCTGCAGAAAATGGTTAAATACTGGTATTTCCAGGGAGGGCCCAAGATCTTGGCTTAAGCTGAGACAGCAAGGTTGAATTTGTTAAAATGTCAGACCAGAAGCTGGAATGACTGAGATGCAACCAGAGGTGCCCTCTGTCATTTCTGCCTTGAGGTGGCAGTTTCTGGCAAGGCAAGGAAGGTGTTTAAACGCCAGTGCATTTTTCATTTGTTGCAGATTTCAGCAGCAATGCTGCTGCTCCTCAGCCACAAAAACGTGAATGACGAAAGCATTGTAAAGCTCACTTTTGTGAAATAGCTGTGTGAGGCTGGAAGCAGGAAAGAGCAGTGTTGTGACATGAGAAGAAGCAATCAGAACTTCCCTGTGAGGTTCATTTCTGTACTGAAAACTCCTCTGGCTAAAACAAATCAGTACATGATGCTTTTGGTGGCGCTGATGTGACAAAACTGGGGGCTGGGAAAGCTGCAGGATGGGCTGGCAGCAAGAGGAGAGGGGTTGAACCAAGCAGGAAGCTGCCATGGGCAGTTCAGGAGCTTGGGGCAGAGAGCAGAGCCTCTGGTGGAACAGGAGGTTTGGAAAGGGAGGAAAAATAAATAGGAAATTGCAAGGTGAGGTGAGGAGGAGCAGGAGGGCAAGATCTGCTTTCTCTGCCCAGTTTTAGCTGGGGTTGGAACCAGGTGACCTCTAAGGTGCTTTCCTACCCAAACCATCCTGTGGTTCTGGGATGATTCCTGCTGCCCAGGCTGCTTCCTCAGCAGGACAGAGCCTTCCTGACACCCATGGATCCCAAAGTTTTTCCAGAGTGCCCAGAAACATGGAAAAAATCCTGTCTCTTGGGATTGTCAAGTGATGTGGTGGGTGAGGGTGAGAGGAGCAGGACTGACACCTCTGCTTGTGGCACTTGGTGGATATTCCAGAGAGGGACTTTGACTTGCTCTGCAGCTCTCTTGGGAGCTGTGGCAGCCTCTCCTCAAACTCCTACTCCTGTTTTGGCCAGCAACCCACCAAGCTGGGCAGGCAGCATGACTGCTTTAAATGGGGAAGGGCTCAACCTCTAATTAAAAAAAAAAAAAAGAAATCAGGTTTTTCCAAGTAATTGAAGCCGTTGCAAGACTCTCAGCTTGCTGTGTCAGAGGCTCTTAAAAAAATAAGGAATTTGGGTAGAAATGGAAGGTTTATCGTACTGTGGGATATGTAATACATTCATGTTTAGGTGTGGAGCTGTAGACATTTACTTGAAAGTATTCAAGCACAAGAAGGATCTGTGTACCCTGCTGCTTCACATGGCTAGGCAAAGAAAGGCTGGTTTAAAAGAGGGAGTTGTGTTAATTAAGAATAGCATATGCTTTTAGTAGGACAAACCAGCTGTAATTGTTTTGTGTATAACATAAGCTGTAGCATAATTAAGCTGTTTCTTTAGTGAAAATACGGCTTTTTGAGCTAGAAAAAGGTTAAGTGGTTATGTTTAGCTTGCTCTTTACAGGAAATATCAAGGAAGTATTGAGTGTAATTACTGGAGATTAGGATTTTGTTTGGATGTTAACTAACACATTGGTTAATGTCATGTAAACGCTATTTGTCTCTTAGATTGGAAAAAGTTTTCCTTTAAAAGGGCAGCTATTGTCTCCTGCTTGGACACTGTTGTACCAAATTACCTCTATTCTAAGGAAAGGTGGCACTCCTCAAACATCTCTGGAGCATCCTGTGGGTACTTTGAGCTGAACTAACCAACACAAAGGCAGGGAAAGGCTCAGGCACAGCCTCAGTGCTCAGCACTCAGGGCTGTTCCACAGGCAGCTGCTTCCAGATCCTGCATCCCTCTGGCTGAGCCTGCCAACACTGTACATTTGGAAACCTTCTTGTTCCTGCTTGGGACCAGCAAAGATCTCTTCATTCTGCCGTTTCTGTGCCTGCAGACCTCATAAATCCACCCTCTGCCTTCATGACCAAGATCTGCTGCAGGAAATAAATGTCCATGGCTCTGGTCTAGCAGCCTCAGAGCTGTTCTCTTGCCGGTGGGGATGTTGGCCACTGCAGTGATGTCTGGCCCAGTGTCACTCCAGAAAGCAGAGGATGGCTGCTGATATCCTTTATTTATCAAAAGTTAGGGTTGCCTTCAGTTTCCAGGCTTCAGAGCACCTCTTTCATCCCAAGCCACAGAGTTCAGTATTTCCAGTTTGGCTCACAATATATTTCTTGCTCCTACAAACGTCTGTGTAAATTTCTATAAATATCTTGTATTAGATTGACAAAAACCCCCAGCAATTACAGTACAGGCTGTGTTTGTGTCCGTAGCTTGGTCTTCTCTGCTTGGACCTGGTTTCCTTTGTGCTGGAAGGGTCCAAACAATGCCACTCCTTTCACCCTTTGGTCTGCAGACACCAGGAATCTTCAAGTTTTGGCAGAGTCCATGAAAAGAATGTGAGGAAAGGGAGCCTGCTGGTGGTCTTGTGTTTGCCACCTCCATGTCTGCTTTTCCTTTTAAAAGAAGTGCTCCACAGACCAAAAACTGTGGGAAGCCACTGCTTTAGGGCTATTTATTGAGCATGGTATTTCCTTCCACACATATGCTAAAATGTGTACAGTGAGTCATGAAATCACAGCTCCTAACAAGGATAAGTCTTGCTGAAAATTATGTTATGCATTTTACATTTCCCTTCCCCTGACTGTCTTTACTACTAATTGCCAACTGTGATTATGGTGCAGTTATTAATTAAGTCATTATAGTTAAATGAGTAATCTGCAAGGCTTTGCTTTAGATCACAGCACTGTTTAACTATGACATTACTTACAGTATGCTTGTTTTTATTTTTTGACTGTAATCTGGAAAATATTTTCCCTGTCTTAAATTGTGTTTTTTTAAAAGGAAATTCTGTGACGAGACTTAAAAGAACCAGAAAACTTTGCGTAGACATTATTGGAATATTAACTAAACTGTCCCTTTTGATATTTAAAAAACAAAAAACACCTCAGCCCCACATTATTCTGCAGAGTGTGGTACCATTTTTCACGGGCAGTTTGCTCAGATTGTTCAGATCTTCAGTGGGCTCTTGAAAAGGCTCCAGGTGCTGAGTCATGTGCACGATCGGGCCCAGCTGCTGCTGGGAGCCAAGAAGGATTGTTGAGAGAGGAATAATAAAATAGTCTGTTTATGACAGTCATTAATAGGGCTGGTGTGGAGGGTACAGCAGCCTTTTGTGAAAGGTGGCTTTGCAGAGGGATTTGTATCTTCTTGGGGTGTTGCTGCTTTACAGTGGTTAGTAAAGAGCGTTGAGAAATGCTGAGCTCCTATCTTAGTCAGGAAGGAAGGATTTGATGAATTTAAACCATGTATGTGAGGAATGGGTTTGTAGAGGATTTTCAAAGCCTGACTGAAAGCTCACATAGTCCTGTACATCAGTATGCCGTCTCTGAGATAAGGTGTGCTGACTTGGAAAGGCCATGGAACAGAACAGACAATTTAGAAAGACATTAAACTGGAAACAAGTTTCAAAAGATGGCCTTGCAAACAGAGCAGGTATTTGGGAGAGTTAGAACTGTGAAAGATGCGTTGTAGCAAGACCACATAGGGTGAAAATAATGGTGATTGATGTAAGAAGTATTTACAGCATTGTGTGGCAAAAGCTAATAGGCTAAAAAACATTTATAAAATATTGTAATCAAGAAGTAGATAAACTTCTAATAGAGTGGCATTACATATAACATCTGTGTCTCACCCATCTACGAGACTGATAATGGAATAAAATCTTTTAAAACGCCTCTCAGTTGCCCTATCTCTGTAGAGCTGGGTTTTTCCAACACATGTGAAACGATGCCTTATTTTATAAGTGGTTAAAGACATATTTCCTGTCACAGCATCACCTCCAAAGGGTTAATATTTGCCTTCGCTCCCGCTGCAGGTGAAGTTCAGCCGAGCTGTAAAGTCGGGATACAGGTGGAAAATACCTTTGGAGGAGAACATTGTTTGTCCTCATTTCACGGCTCATTAGCCGCACTGCCGGAGGAGCCTCCCGCATTGTTACGGGGTCAGGAGCCTCCCGCGGCGTGGGGGACAAGGGACATCTCCTCCCCATCCGAGGGCTCTCATCTTCGGACCACCTGCGTTTGGGGTGGAGAGCACCCCTCCTCCTCCCCTTGGCTCTGCTGGCACTGGCCTTAACTAGCGAAGGAAAAGACGGCAGCAATTATGGCACACACAATTAACGAGCTTCTAATCTCCAGCCTTGTGTGTAATTGCTGCTGTCAAATACAATTAGTCTCTGCCCAAGTTCCCTTCCCAGGGGGATGGCCGGGCCCTGGCACACCGGGAGAGGAGGGGGGCGAGTGTCTGAAAGTTTGGGAGAGTTGACATTTTCCTGTTGTCCCCCCAATAATCCTCACTCCTCAAATAGAGAAATGTTAATCCAGAGCGTTAAGGGAACATGGTGGCCAGCAGAGCAGGTCTGCTCTTGTGTCTGAAGTGTCTTCTGTAAAATTTTTCGCCTGAGACTATACCAGCTTAATTACAATTCAATCAGCACATGTCAGGGATTTACTGGTACCTTCCTGTGCGCCTGACAGGGTTCCAGCACATCACCTGTCCTGCCAGAACAACAGACAGCAGTTGCTTCACCTCCCAGGGCTTAGCTCAGGGAGCTGAGACGTGGGCCAGGGTTTCTCCTACCCCTGCCAGGCAGATCTCTGTGACCATCCAGCAGTTGCAGCTCCTCCAGGCATAGTGGCTGAGGACCCTTGGTTGCTCTTCAAAGCCCTGCAGCACTTTGAAAGGCCATGACAGATTTTGGTGTCTGCTGAAGGCTGCCACATTCCTGCAAGGAGCGCGTTTCACCAGTCTGTGCTGCGTGTGCACCTTGCAGACAGGTATGGAGCAAGGTGATGTGTCCCTGTCCCCAGGGCTGGGTTCTGTGCCTGGCCATGCAGGAAAGCCAGGGAATGTGCCAGGCTGACTCCTGCACTGGAGGAACAGTGGGCTGGAGAAAGGGGAATTGTGCAGCACAAATGCAGGTTGGAATCTGCACTATGCATTTGCTGCTGTGGAAACTCTTGAGGAGCTTTGACTGGAGTCATTTGGTTAGGAGTATTCGTTGTCTGCATCCCACAAAGCTGGACACAGCTGCTACTCTGACTCAAGTTGCATCAGGCTCAGTAGAAGAGGAAAATAATACAATAAGTATTGCAAACTTTTTCCATGAGATGTGGTGGCTCAGGTGTGAGATCCTGATGCATCACTCCGGTTAAAGTTGTCTCACTTTTCTGTTTCCAAGGTGCATGATGATGAAAAACCTCAGTCTTGACCATTTCAAGGCATTAGTCAGGGTAACTTGGAAGATGAGTATTTTGATGAGATGAACTTTTTTTTGCTGATGGTTTTCTCTTCTTCTTAAATATGTATTTATGAGAAGTTATTTAAAGGTTTTGTGTGTGGAGAAAAGCCAGAGCGAGATGTGAGGGAATTAGGGGGGATGATAGATGTGCAATGCAACACAGCCACGTGCCTTGCCAAATAGCTGTTGCTGTGTTTGCTGGGTGGCTGGGCATGCAAAACCAGCCAGGCAGAGTTCCTGTGTTGCTCTGGATAAAACTGGGATGCCCTACATTTAACCCATGCCTGTGATCTAGCTCTTCTGTTAACTCGAAATCATGGTCTTCCATTTTTTTAAAGGCTCTACTGAAACCTGTGCTGTTCCTGCTGTTTTGTACTATTTCTGTAGGATTTCCCTGTTCCTTCCTTCTGTCAGAATTAGGAGTCTTTTGCCCTTCATGTAAATAGCTGTGTTCCATTCCATCCCAGCTAATCATTGAGAGTGAGTTCATTTGCATCTCTATGGCTACTTCTGGCTCTCGAGCATGAAGTGGGTCATTGGGAGGACCCATGAATTTGCCATCTTGTTAAATCTGTTGTAGCCTGTTTTGTGTAGATTGGAATAAAGCTTGGGTGTGGAAATGAAAAACAAACCATCCCTGTCTTCAGGGATAGAGCAAGAGAGTGATCCACCAAACCAACCCCTATCAGGAAGCTACTGCTCCTCCTCTTAAATGATAATTTTCATCCCGCTCCCCAAAAATGCCAAAGGAGAAATGGATCATGTTGCAAACATGGGAGTTTTGTGACAAAACTGTCACAGAGAAAATGTTTGTCTCTAATTGTTTTGCATTTCCATAATGCTTAGTATGACAAAACCATCTTCTCTTTCTTCTTTATTTTTCAATCATGATTAGGCTTTAATGTTGTTAAAGCTTATAAGTGAGTTTGAGCCACTGTCTTGTTGAAGAGAAGATGGAGCTGAAATTTTCAGTGAGGCATTGGACAGGGTTTTTAATGTGTCTGTCATTATATGTTAACCTCTGAACTGGGACACGACGTCTGTTTTATGGCTGACAACAATTTAAAAGTATACATCTTGACATGGTGGATAAAGGAAGAAGGGGGAGTGGGGAAGAAAAAAAGAATTAATGATGTTAGCAAATATTAGTGCCTGTATTTCCATTTTGTTCCGAAAGTGGTTGTCAGGCTTTGAGGCTGCCTGGAGCAGCATTGCCAGTGACAGCCAGCCAGGATGCCATTGTCCCTTGGATCGAGCTGGGCTGTTATTGACAAGTCCAGCGCTCCGAGGCAGGGACGAGGGTGCTCCACTGTCTGCTCCAGGAGGAGTGTGGCTTTTCTCCTGGCATTCCTGGTGACATTTGAGAAGGATAGTTCTGGGCTTAGTGGAGTTCCCTGCGCCGGTCCCTGAGCCCATCTGGAGTCAGGGGAGTTGAAGATGTCTCTTCAGGAGTACGTTTGCTGCATACTGAAGCCCAGGTTTGCCCGTGATTTATGGTGGTTTTGGCCAGCCAGACCCGCCCACCAAAGTTTACTGTCACAGGAGCAGTGACTTGGACATCAGCCTTAATTGTACCCCAGCCACAAGGAATCAGTGGGCAGGGGGAAAACATGAGAAATTTCACTGTTCAGGGCATGTCTTACACTTCTTTATTGTCTTTTCCCCTATTTCTTGCATGCCACTGCCTGTGCTTTGGCACACAAGTGCAATCCTCCAAGGTGTCTTTCCTCTTTATTCCCACAGTTTTTAACTGGCTTTTTAAGAGCAATGCTTTGTCCTTATGGAGTCCACAGCAATTTGGCCTTTCCTACAGCACCTCTCTTGCACGATCCAGCTGTGGATGCTGCTGCTGTCATCTCCCTTGGGTTCAGGTTCCAAATTATGGAAGCCCTGGATCGTGCTGTTCGTTAACTATCATTTGTTACATGTGCATCTGCAGTGCTTCTGGACAGCGCTGCCAGCAGTGAAAGAAATGGAGCTGGCTTAATTGAGAGCCACATAGTTAATTATTAGTGCCTTTTTAACGGAGGAGACAGGAAATTTGCAGTGTCAGTTTTTAATTTCATTGTGGTTTGCGGGGTAATGTGACTTTAAACTCATGAGTCGTTATCTGCATATAGGTAGCCCTAAAAGCCCTGTTTTGCTGTAAAAATGTCAAGAGATTTAAGAAGGAAAAGGGCATCTGTGTGTTACTGATCCCTTCAGCCAGGATGAACAACAAATAAAAACACCAGTTGCTGTCAGTGGCTGTGACGTGATTTGGAGGGAACTGCTGCTTCTTGCCCCACTTTTTGTGTCACCAAGTTTGGAACATCATGCTCAGGTATTGCATGGAAGTTCTGGCAGGCTGGGTAGCAAGGATTTTGGAGGTGGGCACAAGAGCACATGGATAGGCAGGTTGTCAGAGGCAGCTGGAAAGAAACCAGTTTGTATCTGTACTGCAGCAGAGTTAACTTTTTTGGGAAGCCTGGACACATTCCCCTTTGAAAGCCCAGTGAGGATGAATGGTGAAACCTTGTTTCTGTCTTCATGGCTAAATACTGAGAAAACAGAATCTTTTCCTCGACCTTCTTCATAAACTTGTTCTACATATCAAGGATTGTGATGGAATAAGCTCTCTTCAACATTCATAAATTGAATATTGAATTACCTAGGTCTGGGTGAAAGAGATGAGATAAAAGCTACTTGGACAAAGTAACTTGTATATGGATTAAAAGCCAGAGAAGTTTTTGCCTGAGTGTTTTTGGGAAAGCCTTTATCACTAAGTTTCCCGATGACCTTATGTGTACTCAATCAATGTGATTAATCTTTGGTAGAAATGCATTCGTCGTGGAAAGGTGAACTTAATCCTAGAAATCTTTTTTTTTTTTTTTTTTAACAATTTCTGCCTCTAGAAAGATTAAATGTATTTTTTCAGATGTTTTTTCTGACTTGGGGACAAAAGCAACAACCAAGAACTAGAGTGGGAAGAGATAAAAGAATATAGATTAAAAAATTTTTGCAGTTTCTGACATTGATTGAACACCCATCATCCCTCAGTATCAAACAGGATAGGCTAGTAGTGAGTTGTATAGGAATAACTCTTCTGTGCACTTTCAGGTGATCTGAAATTAATTTTATTTTATTAATGAGATTGAAGTAATTGATGGACAGTAAAGTTCCCTGCTAAATAATTTTTTAAGAGGGACACTGCCCCTCTGAAGCCCTTTCCCTTGAAGAAAAGAGAAGTTCATGTCACCTTCTACTCTAAATCAGAGAGAGCCTGCTTGCCATGGAATAGTCTTCAAAGCCAATTTCCTTTCCATGTGTTCCTATAAAGAAGTGTGTCTGTGATATCTGCAAATCTAATGTTATGGTTTTGGGCTGGTACAGGAGAACTGAAAGGTGGAACTGGTTGGCTCAAGGTGGGCAGAATGTAAAAGTAAATGTATTATAGGGAATTAGTACATTGATTTAAAACAAAAGCAACCTGAGGAGCAGGAAGAAAGACAAATGTAAGTATGTTTTATTTTTAAAAAAAATCAACATATTTCTCGGTAGAATTGTGACAGCAATGCTTTTGGGTGTAATGAAGCTGGTGAGAGGGATGGAGCACCTCTCCTATGTGGCAAGGCTGAGAGAACTGGGATTGTTCAGCCTGGACCAGGGAAGGCTTCAGGGTGATCTGATTGTAGCCTTCCAGTACCTGAAGGAAATCTACAAGGAAATGCAGGAAGACTGTTTACAATAGCTGGAGTGACAGGACAAAGGGGAAGGAATTCAAATTGAAAGAGACTAGGTTTAGATTAGATGTCAGAAAAAAATTCTCCCCTGTGAGGGTGAGGAGGCCCTGGCACAGGCTGCCCAGAGGACCTGTGGCTGCCCCATCCCTGGGAGTGTTCCAGGCCAGCTTGCACAGGGCTTGGAGCACCCTGGGATAGTAGAAGGTGTCCCTGCTCATGACGGAAGAGTGAAACCAGATGGTTTTTAAGGTCCCTTCCAACCCAAATCATTCCATGTTTCTGTGATTCTGTGCATTGCAGCTACAGAGAAGCTGCAAGAGGCTGGGACTTTGCTCCTGATCTGTTTCACCCTAGGTGTGACACTCTGCCATCACAGAAAGCCTCAGACCTGTCCACTGGCAGCAGCAGGTTGCAATTAACAGGCTGGTTTTGTAACTGGAATTTTGTTTTGGAATTGCTGCTGCAGATTCCAAACCAGTTTTGGCTGCTTATCTGAAAACCAAAGTACTTAATGCCGTGGAAGAGTTGGGGTTTCTGGTTCCCTGCACCCCCTAATTGGGTCAGGCTTTCAGACAGCAGGCACTTACCCCTGCTGGAAGTCTGGCATCAATGTAAAGTCAGGCAATTGAAGATCCCAGGCTGCAGGATGGTTTTTTGAAAAGGTAGGCCTGGGGCTCTATATCGATCAATCATTATTCTAATTGTTCATTTCTATTATGGTGGGAATCATTCAGAATCCTAGAGTTCCTGGGAGTAAATCATTTGGAAATGCTGCCCATTATAAAATTTAATTTTAAATCTATATTAAATAGATTTATAAAGGCAAGCTTTGCAATCTAGTAACAGAATATTATGCTGCCTCACAGAGGCTCAGCTTTTGGGTCCTGAGGGGCCAGGGCTGGGAATGAGAGTTGGGAACATGGTGGGAACCAGGATGCTGTACCAATCTTTTCTTTTTCTTTCAGACAACAGAGAAGAGGGGAAAGGAAAGCAAAACTGTATTTGGAGGCCCAGTCATCAGCTCCTTATATCAAGAAGAAGAAATAATCAGGTGATTATCTGTGCTGGAATTCAGTTAAAAACAGTCTTTTTCTAATGTCATTTTGTTAAGCTTTTTTTTTTTTTTTTAATATTGCACAAGTGTGGTGGCAACTACAACAGGATAATAAATGACAGGAAAGAACTTTTCAGGTCCATAATCATTTAAATCAATATGTGCCTGTATCATTGCCAGGTAGTAACCTTTCCCTAGCACAAGATGTGGGGGAAGGGCAAGGCTTCCCATTTTTCAGTTATATGGCTTAAAAAAAAAGGCAATATTGGATATTTTTAATAGAAAGCTATGCAGGCACTACCTTTTTCAAATAGTTATTTCTTTACCAATACATTCATTAGGGACTGTTCAGTGAAGGTTTTAGTGTTGGACAATGTTTGCCTTCAGGGACAGTTTGTGCCTTATATCAAATTAATTTTTTTCTAGGCTCTGCAGCTAGAAAAGCCAGCTCTGCATTTACTGAACTAGAGTGGCTGCTACTTAAAACTGTCATGGTGCAAGTAGTAAGTGACATTAGCCATTGAATAAGGACACCTGGATGGTTTTTGTGTGGTTTATTTTTTTGCTGTTCCAGGCTACTAATCATGGGTATAATATTCAACTCCAATACCCAAATGATTGATTTTGTGAAGGAAATTTTAGAATATTGTATTGTATTTTTAGTTAAAATGAACAGACAGAGAAGACTAAATTTTTGACAGTGTTTCCTGTCATGTAGTCACCCATTTACGTGTGTATGATCCCATTTTTTAATGAATGTCTTGCATCTTTTTACATCCAGGAAATGTAAACACTGATTTCTCGACATGCAGTCTCCAGCTGAGAGCTTCCTTAAAGAGTTAAAACTCTAGCACAGCATTTCTTTGACTTGTTGTCACAAACCAAGGAACAGAAATCTTGATCAGGTGGCTCCAAACCCCTTGCAGAGAGCTCAGGTAGGAATGGAGGCAGCTGTTGTAAGCAGGCAGGGTGGCAGTTGTGTGCTTGGCAGTGATGCAAGCATTTCCCTCGGGATTGCAATCCACTTTGGAGTGGAGTGGAGTGCAGCACTTGGCCAGGAATAGCTTCCTTCCCTTGCATGGAGAGCCAGCACATCTTTGACTTGCCCTGGCCCTTGAGCAGAGGTGGTCAGGTGTCACCTTGGTTTAACACACTGAGGAATGACATTTCTGCTGGCCACCAGCCCCTTTTATGTCTCTGCTCCTCTGTGCAGGTCTCAGCCAACATCCTTGATCTCACAGTCTGACTTTGTGGTTTAAATCCTATTCAGGCTCTCCTTTCAGGGGTAGAGCATATCCCTGCAGTGTTGTCAGAATCTTGGTTATCCCAGGTGCTGCCTATGCCCTTTCTTGAGTTTGAATACAGCATAATGTACAGAAAATCAGAGTTTTCTCTGGTCGACTTGTCCAGCCTAAATCTTTTCATGTGATTGTTTTTATTTCTAAGAGTACACCTGCAAATGCTTCTTTTCCAAACATACCATGAGGAACATAGATGCTGTTGGTTTAGCACAGCTAAAATGAGGCTGTAGGCAGGTGTAGTCTCCTACACAGCTGGAATAGGGAGATTCTGCTGAAATTTGTTGAATCAAGTGTCCTGACTCTGCTGGCAGAGTGGAAACTTGTGTAGTCCTTTCAGCACAATTTGACTTCCAGGCATCAGTGTCTTTTTTGCAAGACAGGAATGAGCAAGTGTCACTGTCATTTACCCACAGAGCTGCACAGCTTCACATCTCCTGGTTCTTTTGTCTACTGTTCTTTCTCTTCCTGGAACAGGGAATAAACATGCAAGTATAGGCACATCTCTGATATGATAATTCCACTAATGAAAGCATAGCCTTAAACATATCAAACCTGCAAGCAGGTAAACCAAAGAGGGAGTGGCTCTGAACAGTAGATTTGGTGTCCAAGTTTGTCTAGAGCAAGTATTGGTTCCACAGCTGTACCTGAGAAGGGTGACTTTTGTGAGGCAATGAGTGGTTACTTACAAAAACATAAGCTTAGCATTCAGTAATACTTCATAAAACAGAATGTTATCATAAAAAAAAATAAGGCATTTTCTGTAGAGGAAGAACATGAAAAAATTTAAGGGTAAAGAAAACTGATTAGCTTGGGCCAAGATTAGCACACTGGTAGTTTAGGTAAGTCCCCTGCTGTCAGTTCAGTGTGTATGTGTGTGCTCCCTCAAAAACTGCTGAGAAAAAAAACTTAGCTGCAGACTCTTTTATTGACTCAGTTGTCCATGGTGGGTCATCTGAAGCTTTGCAAGAAGCTTGCAAAAATTTGAATAGAAATCAAATCACTTTTGTTTGTTTCCCAGCGCTATTGATAGAATAAGGATATAATAAGAATAAGGATATAATAGAATAAGAATAGGATCACTATAGAAGCCCAGAATAAGTAAGAAAAACCCCTTATTTTGTGTACTAGAGGCTGAAACTCAAATCCTCATCAGCCCTGAGTCCTGACAGATTGCTGGAAGCAATTTCTCAGCAGGTCTTACTCTGCCAAACACAGCCCACCATGTGCCCTTTAGGATTCTGCTGATCCCAAGGCAGGAAAAGGCTGCTAATTTATCTGGAGCCACAACCTCAGCTTGCACCAGGAGATAGACAAGAATGCAGGTGAGGAGTTGTGAAGGGTCACCTAAGCAGCTTCACTTGTTTTCTTCTTCACAAGAACTTTTTGAACAGTTTATCAAACAATTAAAGCCCTCCAAGCTGTTGCTGTGTAGGATGAAGAGGAGAGGTTTTGTTTTAGATGGAATAAACCCCTAGTTTGCCATCAGCATCATCAGTAGTTAGCAACAAAGCAGCCCAGTGCCATTGATTTCAAACTGAGTGTCTAAAATTATGCCTAAATAATGCTCACATTCCTTTTGTGGAATGAAATGCTTGGGGTTTAGGATGCAGATCTGTACATGATGGACAAAGTGAAGTTCCCATCCCCTGCCCTAAAGTGGATCAGCAATAGGAGGAACTCGGGTGGTGACAGGGTCTATTTTTTTCCTTATCACTAATTATCTCAAATGTTTCTAATTGGGAACAAGATAGAAAAATGGTCAGTCTGGCTCAGAGTACATTGCACTGATTCCAAATAAATTCAAGAGCATCCACAGAAACAGGTTATACCGATCTAATTAAATCAATTTAGAAAGAGATTCGGTTAAATCAGTGCAATTTGTGTGTTCATAGATCAGCCCTCAAATCAGGAGAAGGTCTCTTGAGCTAATGAGGCGTAGCAGTTATTTACTTTGGGGTACAGGGCACTGGTCATCAATTAGGAGTCATTAATAAACCCTGGCAATAAAGAGCTCGAGTACCCCCAGTGAGTAATGGGGAGCAGTTGCAGGATGTATTAGCATAGTGGTCTGCCTCTGGGTTTCTCTGCAAATCACTTATCTCCCCTCAGGCACTGCATAAAACTCCTGCGTGCTGGTGACTGATGATGGGACTCGGAGGTTCCCTTGGAAAGAAAAATTTAGAAATTATCAATGATTTCAGGCTGGGAATAGTGATTTGTTTGGTTTTGTTTTTTTTTTTACTGCTACATAAAGTTTTATGTCCCTTTTCTGGTCTTATTAGCAGAACAAAGCAGTAGTAGTGGAGCTCTTTCATGATCAAAGCACTGTAATTGGAGTTTCACAAACCTGGGAAATGACCAGTGATTTGAGGTTGATTGATGTGTTACTCATCCAAGACACAACCTAAGATATACGCCAAAAATACCATAGCTTTGGAAATCCAGCTTTATTTTTCACTATTTTTTTAAAGCCATGGCAAGGAGTAGGCAGTTTGTTAGTGTTTTCAGGGTTTTGGGAAACAAATACATTGATTTGGCAGGTGGAGAATGAGAGATAACATTGCCAAATGTCCGTGTCTCTTTCCACTTCCACTGGAGGAACCCTCTTGCACTCTGCCACAAGCTGCTTCCCCAGGGCCTTGGCGTGCCAGGATGGGAATGACATCTGCCAGTCAGCACAGAGGCCTCCCTGAGCTGGGTTTTACACTTTCATCCAGAGGGATGCTGAAGAAGCCCCTTTCCTGGTCGAAACCACCACCCTTGCGCAGACATTTGGGAGCAGCCGCGATCAGGAGCGGGGCAGCATTTGGGATGTGGGTGGGAGCGGACACCCCCGGCGTGCAGGACCTGCCTGATGCCGTGCAATCCATCAGAATTGTATTAATCCCGCTAACGCAGCCGCCATCTGGTCCCGCTGCCGGGCCGGCTCGCGCGAGCCCCCGTGATGGATGGCCCTGGGAATTGATTAGTTGTTGTGCGAGACAAATGAACTGTTTTGGCAGAAAATACCAGAGGTCGCTGCATGTGGTCAGGCACAAAGGCTGCTGAATTTTAAAGAGCTGCTTCCAGCATCCATTGCAAGGATTGCAGCTTTTGGGATGAGCCAGTGCTCTGGAGCACAGCTGGGGTTTTGTTGTCCCCCTCCAGCCCTACTTTTGGGAACACCAGCACTGGGAATGAGTGTAAAGCTGCAGAGACACGTGGCATTCATGTTGGGAATTACGGGCTGGTGTCGTGCCTGTGGGTGGCTGCGCCACAGATGTGTCACTCACGTAAGTGCTGTGCTGTGCAATCCCTGTGGAAGAGCTTCCTGCTTCAGTGGAGCCCAGGCAGCCCATAGGTGTTTTGCTTGTGCTCAAGCAAAACACCTGCGGGTCCTGGCAGCTGGGACTTGGGGTTTTTTAGGTCAGTGTTGCTTAGAAGGAGATGCTGTCACAGTGATGTTCAGAGGACCAATCTTTTGACTTCAAGACGATTGCCAAGTTTATTGCTTCCCCCCTTTTTGCTGTCCCCGGAGCAGTGACCTTTGGGGCTTTGCTCTGTTGTGCAGAGGGCTCAGGCCTGCCCTCCCTTTGGAGAGCACATCCTCCTGTGGTGGCGTTTCCCCGCTGCCTCCTGTTCGGTGCCGGTGGGTGGGGAATGGGATGACACACGTCCTGCCGTGTCCCCGCGGCTCTCGGAGGGATGGCACACGAGCGCGCCGGCAAAGTGGGCAACACTTCCCTCGGGACGGCCTGCCGGCTCAAAATAAACTTGAGTTATGGATTTATTCAGCTTGTAAAACCTCAGCTGGCATAAATAATTGAGAAAGCAAAGGTTTGTCTGCGGAGCGTACCTCAGGGACCTGCTCCTGCCTCCCTCCCTCCCACCACCCTTTCTTATGAAAATGATCCCAGTTGCACTGATAGATAATAACAACACCAAGCAATTAAAAGCTATGGGTGGCTGGAGAGAGGAGAAAAGGTTCAGTTAATGAGCTTTTCCTCTTCCTGTGCCCAGGAGAGCCTCCGAAGTGACGAGGCGATTAAAGCGAAGAGATAATTATAGATTATGTGAAAATGGGTCCCCTGGGGGGGCCGAGGGCCTCGACATAAGCGGTGAGTGTCGCGAGTGCCTCCCGGCTCCCCGCACACGTCCCGTCCCGTCCCGTCCCGTTCCGCTCCGCTCCGCCGCCGCGCCGCTCGCTCCGCAGCGCCGTGCCAAGCGCGGGCCACAGCCACCTGTTAGCGGCACCGGGGCCACTCCTCAGCAAATCCACTGGGATGTGCCTTGGACCAGCCCCAGGAAATGGGAGAGGATGCCCACAGTACAGCCTGGTCTCAGCCCTCTGCCCTGAGTGTTGCGCTGGAGGTAACCTGCGGAGGGGGAGGAAGGGGACAGGGCAAACCTGGAGGGTTTGCACAAGGGTAAAATCATGTGAATTTCAAAGCTCTTTGCCCTTTTCACTGGCAGCCTTGGTGCTGTTTAGAAAGCAAGGAGTTTTACAACACTCCAGATAAGAAGGAAATGATCAACTAGCAGCAGATCTTTTCCATGAGCTGTTTTAAACCTGTTGGCTCAACACGTGTGTTTTGGACAGCCTGGGGAGAGATGACTTGGTTTAAGTTCCTCCAGATCCTTTTATTCAAGCATGGAAAAAGCTGCCCATGCACTACTTGCAGGCGACAGGTACGCTTCAACTCATCTTTAAATCAGAATTACCATCTCTTACTGGGGATGGGGAAGAGTACAAGGAAATAGCTTTGGGGGCCGGCAGCAAGGGAGAAGAGAAACCCTCTGGCCATCCTCAGGAAATAGATATAAAAACTCTACCTGCCTTTACTGACAGTCAGGTGCCTGCTGGCTTGAAGACTCCTTTTTATCTCAACAATCTGACATGGAAAGAAAATTGCATCCAAGCCTTCCTTTTAGCTACAGATTTTGCGTTACTGTGCACATCTCCGTTAGGTTGAGTTTCACAGTGTTTCTCATCTGAAGATTTCCTGAATACTGGGGTTTTTATGTAAACTGAGATTTTTCTGAAAATGCTGATGGAAAAGCGATTTCTCTCCCCCATAACATCATCTGAGCATGCCTTTACACTGTCACTTTTGTATTTTTCACATGTTTCTGTCTGGTTTTTGCCTGTTTCTGTCATTTTCTGGGCCTTGCTACTGACTCTTACCAGTTTTATGAGGAGTGCCAATTCCTGCTAGGAACAGGTCTGATAAAATCATGACATCCTTTTTCTTTTCCTGTACCTACTACAGTGGAGGTATTATTATGTAGACATACACACATGTGAAAGAAAGGAAGGGAAAAAAACCGAGTTGCCGAGTTTTCGAGCTCTGTTTCTTATTTCTACTGTGTGATTTTCAATGCAGAGTCAGCAAATTACAGTAACTTGTCATTATTCCATTCACACCATTCAAGGAGAATGTCTTCCCTAGTATTGGTCCCTCCAAAAATCTGGGTTTAACTCCTCTGAGCTCTTTTTTCAGTTTCCCTTCCTGGTTTTAGCCGGATCGGATTATTTTAAATGTCTGGAGTGCAGCTTCATATGACTACTTTATTTGTAGGTAAAATGTTCTCATTTTGACCGGAAAGGGCTTGTTTCTCTTTGTTAATATTTATGGAAAAGTTGGATATAATATATGCTTAATTTTTTTAAGGAGGGCATCAGGAGCAAAGGAATGGTTTAAAGATTGAGAAATAAATGCAGAGTAGGAGAACGAAATTTCCCGAAACCTTATCTTCGGGTGGGGAAATTGATATTCTGGATTAATTCCATTGTGGAGACTTCTGAAAGAAAAGTGGCTTTTTGGAATGGGGATATATAGAGCACTTGCAGAGTTGGTTATTCCAGAAAACTAAATCATATCCAAATAGCTGTGTCAGGTCATTTTCCCCTTACAGACAATAATATCCTCGGAAAAAGACTTTAAAAGTCCTGTCTGGAGGCTGTGGTGGGAAAATGGACTGGCTGTGGTAGGTCAGGGTTGCTGTGCCCTCTCTGCTGGCACAGACCCTGCAGATGGAGCACAGTCAGGTGCTTTATGGCTGCCACGTCCCTGCTGGTACCTCTGTGCTGCCCTGTGAGGTCTGTCAGAGCTCTGCAGCATGTGGAATGATCAGGTGGCATTACTGCCAGGGAGGGAAGGGCACAGCCTGAGCTCATGGTTATGACATGGAAAATCACCCAGGAGTAACTGGGGGTGGTTGTAGGCCTTTCTAGTGAGGAGGGACTGGGGTTTGCCTTGGTGTTATGGAAGAAAAAACAATCTGTAATACATGAGGGGGGTGTGGCTGTGCAGTAGGGAACCAAGTTCCTGTAGAATGTTGTCTGAAAAGCAGCTGCTCCCAAAAGGCTGCTCTCAGCAGCCAGGGTTGTGTTGGAGAGCTTGGACTAACAAGGTAGGACTGGAGGGACTTCCCAGCATATCACATCAGCTCTTGCTAGCAGGGGAAGGCATGTCTTGTGACCTCCATCGTGAGTCTGTCAAGCTCCATCTCGAGCAGTATAAGCTTTTGCCTTTTCTAATCCCGCTGTGAGATTTTTTTTTTTCCCGGAATTCAAGGTAATTGCATTTAAAACATGCAGTGATCTGTTTCACAGGAGCTTGTGTGCAATGACCAGGCAGGACCTTCAACAAATGAGTTCATGACAAACTGGTCAAGAAAATGGGAGCCTCCTGTAATGTCCTTAGGCCTAAAGACAGTGTGAAATTCTGTGTGGCTCCCAGCTCTTCACTAGAAAGGCACAGCTCAGGTGGCTCTGCAGGGACTGCCTGTGTCCAAAGAGTAGGGGTGAGGTGCTACTGAGGGAGCAAGGTGAGAGGGAGGGCAGAGGAAATGATTCTTCAGAGAAAAGCAGTGATCTGTCACTGGAGCAAGTATTAGTGCTTTCTCCCACCTTTTTCTGGCACTGAGGACACAGATGGTTGAGGTCTGAAGAATCAGAGTGTAACTCAGTAAGCCAGATGCATAACAATAAAAGACAAAGTCAAAGTTGGGTCGTGGTGCTCTGCCTGCCCTGATGGGAGCAGAGGACATGGCCTTGCTGGCATTTCACTTTTGGAGGACTACAGGTCAAAGAGTGTCACTTTTTGTTTGTAACTCATTGCTCAGAAATGCAGATGTTATCTAGATTTTACTTTTCCTTCCTGGAGTTCTTCAGCCTTCGAGTTCAAGAGCAATGCAGCTGAATAGAAGTGCTGTTGCCTTTTAGCACCAGGGGGTTGGCTCTCAAATTTCCCTGTTGCATTTCTCCTGCCCACAGCAGACTGACCTCCTTACTGGGTCTGACCAGCTCCAGCAAGCTCCCTTTTCTCTGAGTAACTGAGGCTGTCAGTCTGAGTTCTGCTAGAACATCCAGAAGGTCTTTAAGTTAAGGTGATTGAAAACTGAAGGTGTCGTGTGAGGCAACGAGTCTGTGTTTAACTCTTGTGAAGCTGCCTCGTCCCATAGCAACGCTGATGGGCTCATTTGAACCATGAGGGTTATAAGAGAGGATTATGTGGGCTTTTGGCTTACTTCTGTAAAACCAATGGCCTCTTTTCTTTATTCCTTGCTAGCAGCACAGTGGAATCACTGTACTTCCACCTAAAGGTATTATTCTTATAAAAATCTGAGAAGGGTCTTAACTTTATTAGAGGTTCTGTTTGTTCGGCAGCTAAGGATGGAAGTTTTACTGTGTCTGAAGCCAGAGTATTGCTTTTAGCTGTAAGAGGAGCTGTAGGTGTGACTCAAGCACCTGTGACACCATCATTTGATCTTTCTGCCTGCAAGCAGTTCTAAGCGAGCACTTACTGGTGTTGTATCCAGGATCCAACATGTGTTTGGCCAGGAACAGATTGTTTTGCAGGTTTGTCCTGCTGTTTTCTCCAAGCCCCATTAGTGGCCTCTGTCCAGGGTGGATGGCCTTGGATGGGGCTTTGGTTGACCCAGAGTGGCTCTTACAAGAAGAGCAGCTTTAGCCTTTTCTCCTCTGTGGGATTGCAGTGATTTATACCAGAACTCGAACATGGATTTTTCTGGCTGACTTCATACATTTCTTGTGCCATTTCACAATAAGGAATAAACTGACATTTGTCTGGACATAATTGTGTTAAAAACAACCTTGGTTTTTCTAGGAAGCAGGATCTTCTGTTTCTTAACTTGGAGGGGAGTGGGGAAAAGCACATTATTCTGCATGTGCAATACTAGATGCCTCTTTCCATCCAATGACAGCACTGAAATGTCTGTAACAAAGTTAGAGCATATAATGTGCATGTGGCCTTTGTGTTGTGCAGTAACATGGTGCTTCTTTTGCTTTTGTTTCCTGAATAGGGAAGAGGACAAGAACATTTTTGATTACTGCAGAGAAAACAACATTGACTATGTGACCAAAGCCATTCAATCAAAAAAAGTGGATGTGAATGTCACAGATGAGGAGGTATGGAGAAAAGATAAGGACCATCAATTTTATATCTGTTTTGTGTATTAATTCACTGCTACTCCTTTTTAAAATTCCATGGTTAGGATTGTTGTAACAAGGTGCTGCAATAATTGGACAAACACTTGGTTATTGAGACAGGGTAATCTGTTTGGAAACAGCTTTCCATGGGATTTCTGGTAGTGTGGATGTCTAACTGTGGGACTGTAGCATGTCAGATCAGAAACTTAGTTTCTATGTTATTGTCAGCAATACCAGCAGCAACTTGCAGAGTAAGATCTTCTGAATACCTCCATTTTCCCATTTTGTACGCTAAATGTGGTCAAACAGAAGTAGGAAGTGAGAGAAACAGCTTTTTTGGCCCATGACATCAGTTCAGGTTGAAGGAAGATTTCTGACATGCCACAAGCTTTTCGTCGTTCTCAGATGGAAGAAAAATGAGTGACTCTGGCTTTCCAGCTTCACAAAAACAGTGACATTGTGCAGTCTTCCTCTGCTCATCAAACTCAGAACACCATTTCCCCACAGGGAGGTAATACAGGCATTGCCAGAAACCCCGAGAAAAAACAGTCTAAAACTATGAATCAGCTTCATCTGTTTTTGGTAAGAGTAAACACCTGGTGGGGGCAGTTTCATGTTAATCCTTCAGGAGTTGTGGCCATCCCAGGTTTGTCACCTTGGTTTCCCTCCTTGCACACTGCCACCTAGCCCTGCTTCTGGTCCAGCCTGAGCACAGCTCCTTCCAGCACGTTGTGTTTTGGTGAACAGATGAAGTGCTTAGACATTCATAGACTGAGACGCCACAAATTCAGTTGGGTTCTCCTGTAGCTCTAAGCAGATTTCTGCCCTCTGAGCCATGACAACCCCGGCTGGGGCTCTGAATGCTGATGGCAGGGCCTTTTATTATTAATCAGGAATTCATGTGAATTAATTTTCAGAGGAGAGGAGGGAGGGTGTTCACAATCAGGGTTGGAATTTCACATCATAAATTCAATGAACTGAAACTGTCATGTGCCACAGAGTCGCTGCAGCAGCGCTGTTTCTGTGCTCCATCCTCCTTCTGCAGATCACAGGTTACAGAAAGAGATGTCCAGGGTAGTCCCACAGAAAATACAGCTGGTGTCTGTTAATTAATAAAAGCTTTTTAGGATCACATGCTTGCAATAAGTGCATGTTAGCATTGCTTTGTTTCCACTGGCAATGTACTCTTTTGTAGTTAGCAGCATTCAGAAACATATATTATCCTTTCTGTTCAAGTAACAAATGTGCTTGTTTTCAGCCAAAGAAATACTGTTTAAAAAAAAATCAAAATATTTTATAGAAGCTGATGTATCTAAACTATGTAAAAAACTACCAGATTACGTCCTCTTTGAGAATTATCCAGGAGTCCCTGATGTAAAAGAAGTCCTATTTCTAACTGATGGTTATTAGCAGATGGCTGTTGCAGAGTACGGGATTGCTTCAGCACAGACAGGAGCCAAAAACCTCCACCTACCTGTGAAGGACTTGTGAGTGGATTCCCACTGGGGCAAAATTCTCCTATAGATGAAATTCTCACAGCTTCAACAATTTGTGGTTTACTGCAACAAATGCTCAAAAAAAACAAAAAAAAGCATACCAAAATGAAGAATCTGAAAAAAATAGTTGTTTCATTTTATATATATATATATATATAAAGAGATAAATATATAAATATAAATAAATATAAATAAATAAATATAAATAAATATAAATATATATATATGGAACTGAAAGCGTTGCCAGAGTTGTTTGGTACCCAAAAATGTTTTTCCCAGTCTGGGAGGTGACTTATTTTCCAATATCGTGCAAGTTGATCCAAGTTTTGGAACCCATTTTAGGCTAAAGAGAACCCAGACTGAGCCTTTTGTGAAGTGCACACAAGCATAATCTTGTCATTTTTATTAACTATTTTAGTGTTCCTGTGTAAATACATCCTGCCAAATCCAAAAGCTGCTTCACCTGGCTTCTGGACATAATTCACCCTGTCAATCCTTTGATTTAAATGCCTATAAATTTCAATTGTCTGCAGGGGACATACAAAGAGTTAACTTCTTATGAAGCAAAAATCTACTGAGGCACCAAACAGGCTCATGCTAAGCTGCAAAGACACTCAGTTCAGCCTTTCCTTGGACAATAAAGTCTTGGCTGGGATTGTAGGGTGTTTAGATTTTATTTTTATGTGATATGGTAGTACTCCATGTAATTGTATCCTCCCATTTTGTGCAAACCTGGAAGAAGTCAGTGAAAGGAGAAAGGAAATCAAGAACAAAAATGCAAAGTGGGGATGAGCCAACTTAGTCAAAACCAAAAGGATTTCACAAAGGGCAGCAGAAGATTCTGGGGTTTAGATAGGTGCTCTGGGAAACTTCCAAAGCATCAGTGGCCCTCTCCCCAGAAGAAGTAAAGCTGTTCCTGTGCACCATTCAAGCCAGCATACTTGCTAACAGTTTGGATATGATAAACTTCAATTTAGAATTAAACAAAGAACCTAATGACAGTAATCATGTACAGGCTTCCATTTACTGTATCTAAATTGCCCAGAGTTCAACAGAATCACTTGCATTCACTTATAAGAAGTAGCACAGACTAAAGCAACCTGTTTTCCTTGTGTATGTCAGCAGGACTAATGGAATAAGAAATGGACTGTGGCTGTGAAGTCACCCCAGGCACATCCTGGGAGTGTGGCTCACTTGCTGCCTTTTTGAAAGCAGTATTTCTTCAACTTCTAACAAACCAGCAGCTGCTCAAAGGCAGAGATGAGTTGCTTTTGTAATTTGTGCCAAGGGCTGTGGAGGTTGTAGCTAGATAATTTTTTTTAATTGTTGGATAAATCCCAGTAAACAAACATGTTACCTGTGTGCTGTGTTTAAGCCCTTGCCAAAACTTTAATGAAGGACATCTGACAGGATGCTCACTCAGACCCCGATCCTTGTGCTTTTGAGACAGCAAGTGCCAAACTGGTGCCAGCTTGCCAAGGAAAGGACAAGGGAGAAAATGGATTTGAAGAAGGGTCACATACTTCTGGATTTATAAGCTTTCTCCCATTAGAAAAGCTTCACCAAACGTTACAGAGCTCTGAAAGTGATTGACTTCCAAGTCAAGTTTACCTGTGTAATTGTAACAACAGTCCTTCCATTCACTGTTTCTGCTGTCACAGAGGGATGCAGCCATTCTGTAGATATCTGTCTTTTCTTAATTACTGCTCATAGAACACTTGCCACAAGTTAGAGTGGCTCATTGCTATCCAGCCATTACAGCTGCAAACATCGTGCCTGGAAGTGAAGCTTTATACTGTAGCACATCCATTCGGTTTGGCTTTGTTCTCCCCTTTCTCTGCTCAGGCTAATTGATGTGAAAATCATTCCCATCCATTTGTCTGCCTACTCGGTGTATGGGAGACAAATCCCTGTCCTGTGCTTTGTTTGTGAACACCCTGTGACTTGGAGCTGAGCAAAATTGATGTGCTGTTGGCTTGAGAAACTGCTGCAGGAGCTGGCCAAGCTGGCAGCAGTTAGCCAAGCAAAGCACAGAAGATTTAAGAGGCAGGGTTAGTGCACTGGGGCTATTTTTATGCTTTTTTTTTATTATTAAATACTTCAAAGGTGGGGGGGGGAGGGAGAAATGCATCCTCTCAAGTAACTCCTGCCACACCTGTTGTGTTTGAATTGCAGGGAGGGAGTACCTTGAGGTTTGACTGCATCTAGCCAAGACCTCACTGCTGCAGCGCTTTCCGATGTGAAATTATTCATGTTGCTTTGAGTGTCTCGCTGCTTAATGAAATAGTCGTGTGGGAATTGTTTTGGGAAAGCTCAATCTGTGGCCCTTAAGATTTCTGCCACGTTATTTAAACACACAAACACATGCTACATGCTGATATAAAGCAGCAGCTGTGCAGACTAAAGAGTTTTTCAGCATGCAGAGGTGATATCCCCGCTGTACAAAGGCTGGGACTGTATGTTCATTTTAAGCTTGTCTTATCACTAAAGTTTATTTTAAGAAAGGCATGGGAAACAAGTGAATTTTGTAGCTGTATCGCTGCCTAAGTATGTTAGCTAGAGCTGTTGACCATTGTTTACTTTCCTGATGCTCTGCAAATAGTGAATATTTTCTAATTTGCATAGAGGTATTAAGGTTGAAAAAGACCTCTGAGATTGTCAAGTCCAACCATTTTAAATACCAAAATTGTAGTAATGCTTTTTGTTGTGCAATAAGTAGGTTCTGGAGGTATTTTTCCTTCCACATCTCCTGGTGTACTCTTGCACAGAAGGTCTCCAAAGCCCCTTGCACCCCATGTGGAGGGCGGAGCATGCTGCAGACATTTTTTGGGTGGAACGTGTCAGCTGTTTAATAGTGCACAATTACAATGAAGAGCCATTTAAGGCACTAATTAGAAAATATTGTATCCATTTAGAGTTGCAGAGAAAATATATAGATAAGCAAAGTGTAATTACCCAAAGTGGAATTGGCCCAAGACTTGAAATCCATACTCCTGCAAATAGCACAAGGAGATTTTTAATGACTGTAGATGATCAGGCTTCAGGGTTTTGTCTTGTTCAAAAAGGCACCATGTGTAGCATAACCAGCCTGCCAGGGTCATGGGCAGGACCAATTGCACAGTGCTCTGGTACCCCTGAGCTGTCCCAATTAATTGTTGGTTTTCCAACACCAATAAAATAAGACTCTCCTTGTCCTTAGACAAATGCAAACCAACATATTTTAGCCCCTCACCTGTAGCTTGAATTTTGATATAAAGGATAGCAGTACCTTTATTTTATCATGTAATTATGCAATAAATACATTTGAATAATTGCAATATTATTCCTCTACACATATATCAAGACACTGAAATCATCTACTAAAGTATTTATTGCTATTCTGCATATTGCAGATGTGCCTCTTCCTTTTGAGATAAACATCTGTGGCTTGAAAAAAGTTGGTATTTGTCCAACTGAAATCCTAAGTCTTAAGTAATTACCAGTCCAGAGATGAGTTAAGGATGCTAAATGTGAATTAAAGATCTCTCCATGTTTACCAATTATTTTAAGTTGTACTCTTTCCCCCTTGTAGACTTTGGTAGGGGTGTTAAGTGCAAAAATATGAATCATTAAATGGCCTGTGGATGTCATCAGTGGTTCTATAGAAAGTCACTGTCAGAAAATTCATTCTAATGCAAGGTTAATTAGTGCAACATTAAAATTACATGTTACAAAAATTAATTAGTCTCTAGGTCAAAAAGTGTGAATTTCCTGACTTAAAATGATGCTCTACCTCTGCTGCCCTGCTCAGGAATATCCAGCAGAAGCACTGTGAGCTTTGGTCACAGGTGCCTTCTGCCCCTCCTGCTTTCTGGCACCATGGCTAGGAAATTTGGCTCACAGTTCCCATTAGCAGATAAATGAGTTGCTCACCTTGTTCCCCACTGCTTTGTCAAGAGATTTATAACCAGGCATGGGCTAATTTAAATGATTTCTTCTGTGAGGGTCTGTGACTGTTTCCCATGGCAGATTGAAAAACACAGGTCAGTCTGATGGTGTCACAGCTTGAGGGAGGTGATTCCTGGTCATCTGCAGGGTGATTTCCAAGAAAACCCCTACAAGTGTGCTGTGTGCTGTCCTAAACCAGGACAGACAGATAGAACATTAAGGCTAATTTGCTTAATTGTACATAGAAAGTTTTCTTCTTTGTTTGCTATCTCAATCTACTTTGAGTTACCTTGCTCAGGGATCCTAAGCTACTTCCCATGCCCTTGGGCATGCAGGAAGATCTGAACCTCCATTACATCCCATCCCATGGTGGCAGACACCTGTAGGAAGG
Source organism: Phainopepla nitens (assembly GCA_013400175.1). Taxonomy (NCBI): domain Eukaryota; kingdom Metazoa; phylum Chordata; class Aves; order Passeriformes; family Bombycillidae; genus Phainopepla; species Phainopepla nitens. Next base: position 42,368 of record VXBQ01004813.1, read on the forward strand.
GGATGGGAAGAAAACTGTGGAGGTTTGGGAGGGGCTGGAAGTCCCCAAGAGAGGACAGTCAGGGGTGCCTGCCCAGACACTCAGTTTTAATCTTCTCTTCCAGCAGAGGCAGGACCCGTGGGTTGAGTGTTTCAGACCTGGCAGAGGAATGAGCTTTTGGGGACTTGGCATTCAGGTGACTTAGGCAGCATTGAATGTCCTACCCTTGCTGTGTAAGTCATTGCTCCCAGAAAAGTCAGAGGTGCCAAAATTCTAAATCTATATAGGAAAACAAATAATGTGCTGGCTCCTGTGTTTCATACTTTGCTGCTTTTCCCCTCTAAATTTTTTGCTGACTTGGGGGTGTGGTGCTAAATTAATGAAAAATTGAACTATGGGTGGCTTTTGACGTTTCTAGCATTATTGTGTCCGTCCGAATCACCAGTAAGTGGCATACTAGTATTTTTTTTTTTTTAAGTCTATGTTAATTTTGGTATTGGTGCTTATTACTTAATAGCAAGACTGATTTTCCATGGGCTTTTTGTTGGTTTTTTTGTTTGTTTTTTTTTTTTTTGCTTGGCTTTGTTAATTTTTTCCTGGCTGTTTCAGGGCCGGGCTCTGCTCCACTGGGCGTGTGACAGAGGACACAAGGAGCTGGTTTCAGTTCTGTTACAGAACGCTGCTGATGTGAACATCCAGGTAAGAGGGAACACACAGGTAAATAGGATTGATGTGTTGCACAGCCTCCTGACCAGATGTTTCCATGAAGCTGAATTCTTCCAAAACTCCACAGCAAGTTCTGTCAGGGTTTTTATCACAGAAAAGCTGCTCCATTCTGGTGAGACTCCACCTGCAGTGCTGTATCCAGCTCTGAGGCTCCAGCACAGGAAGGACAGGGACCTGTTGGAGCAAGTCCAGAGGAGGCCACAAAGCTGATTAGAGGGATGGAGCACCTCTCCTATGAGGCTGAGAGAACGAGGATTGTTCAGCTTGGAAAAGAGAAAGGGTGATCTAATTGCAGCCTTCCAGTACCTACAAGAAAGAAGGAGAGAGACTGTTTACAAGAACATGTAGTGACAGGACAAGGGGGAACAACTTAAACTGAAAGAGAGTAGGTTTAGATTAAGTATTAGGGAAAAAAATTCTTCCCTGTGAGTGTGCTGAGGCCCTGGCACAAATTGCCCAGAGAAGCAGTGGCTACNACCTCTCCTATGAGGCTGAGAGAGCTAGGATTGTTCAGCTTGGAAAAGAGAAGGCTTCAGGGTGATCTAATTGCAGCCTTCCAGTACCTACAAGAAAGAAGGAGAGAGACTGTTTACAAGAACATGTAGTGACAGGACAAGGGGGAACAACTTAAACTGAAAGAGAGTAGGTTTAGATTAAGTATTAGGGAAAAAAATTCTTCCCTGTGAGTGTGCTGAGGCCCTGGCACAAATTGCCCAGAGAAGCAGTGGCTACCCCATCCCTGGAAGTGTTCAAGGCCAGGTTGGACAGAGCTTGGAGGAGCCTGATCTAGTGGAAGGTGTTGCTGCCCATAGCAGGGGTCTGGAACTAGATGATCTCTAATGTCCTTTGCAACCCAAACCATTCTGGAATTCTCTGATAGGAACATCCAAAAGGTGACCTTGAAAAAATAACAGAATTTTGAGCTAGTGAGGTTTGCAGCCCTCGTGTCTGAGCTTAGCTAGCACCAGTTTTAGGGTGTCTGAATAGACCAGGTTTTTACCTAAACTGGTTCAGCAACCACTTTGCAAAGGGTTTCTTCCAGCCAAGCAGCCTGGGTCTGCCAGTGCTCCTGAGTCAACACTCCCATCCTGTCAGCTTGTTGTAATTAAGGGCTGGCCTGTGTAAATGTGATTGTATTCAGAAATAATTCTCCAACATATTTCTGTCAGATTATGATGGACTGCTCTTCACTATCATGGCACTTTTTGGCCGTGCTCTCCTTCTCAGTTTGGACATAGATACACCTTTGCTGATGAATCTTTGAGCTCTTAACTGGTGAGATCTGAGCAGCCTTTAATAAATGCTTTGGGAATTTGTAAGAGGTGGGTGTGAAGCAGAGCTGCAGTCTGAAGACTTGTGGGCAAGAGCTGTAGTGTTCACAGGCCACAGATAGCTGTGTTGGGATTTCCACACACATCAAATTGTTGTAAAAAAAGTCTGTCTTGTCCTTTCCTGGGCAGAATTTCTGGTGGGATGGGTATGAGGAAGCACAGCTCTGCAGTGGCTGGTGAGATGTGTGTGTTTGTGCTTAGGTCTCCAGGGTTTCAGTTGTAATGGATTTAATAGGAGTTTTTTCTTCCACAGTACAGGGGTAGAGTGAAGCCAGTGCAAATGGGGGGCTTTGCACATCCTGCCCATCTCCTTTCAGTCAGAGCTGGTGAGTGGTGGGCTGGATATAGACAGGAGCATCTTTGCATTGATATTGGGGAGGAGTGGAATCAGGCACCTGCCCATTCCCTTCGCCCTGGCAGCCTGGGAGATGGTTCTGGGTTCTTTCTGAGACACCTCTTCTCTTTGACACTTGTCTCATTCCTTTGGAGGTAAAGTCTGACTCTTAGAAGAAAAAGCAGAAGAAAGAATAATAGTATTTTTTTTCCCCAGAGTATTAATTTTCTGTTAAATTCTTCTCTTTTCTTTTTGATGCATTGCACATTTTCTAACCAGATTATTTTTGGCCAGTAACAAAAGGTTAATAATAGCCATAAAAAGAAAAATCAATCTTTGATATGTTTTTCCCCACCAAGGTAATAAAGGAGAATTTTTTATAAAGGTCTCTATTTGCACGTAGGTGTGTTCCCAGAGAAAGCAGACACATTTTTATTCTCAGCCATATATAAATTGCAATAACATTTCAAGACTTTGTGACTTAATGTTTATTTCCCCCTCTTTTTTTTTTCTCTTTTTAATTTTGACCTTTACCCTGGAAGAATTCACATCCAAAGTAAAAGCAGGAGAAGTTTTAAGAGCAACCAGAAGAAAAAGGGAGAGGGAGAAACTCTGGCTTCCTAACTGGCCATAAACAGCGCAGCACCTGCTTTAACACATTACCAAAGGCATTATCAGTTAATGAGCAGGCTGTAAAGAGCAGTGGGTTCAGTGTGAGGGGGTACCTGGTGAAAGGGTGATGCTGTTTTTCCAGAGTGATATGCTCCCAGCAGAGATTCCCTTCACACCCTTGTCCCAGCAGCCTCCATGATCCCACTGGCCTCTCCAGGTCTTCAGGAATTCTTCTGTCTTCTTCAATTTTGCAGCAGCACCTTCATGCAGGCAGCATGAGAGATAGAATAAATTAGGGATTATGAAAGTTATGGGCAGGTAGTGAAGGAGAGGAATGTTACAGACCAATTTTTTTTTTAATTGCCTATGTTTTAGTACGCTTCTAAAAAGTTAGTCAAACTGCATGACAGATTTATGCCCTCTTCCATTACCTTTTTAATAAATGTTCTTGCATCTTGGCTCTTTTGCAGTGTACTAAAGGATTTAGCTGCCCTAAGCAGGCACTGACAGTGGTGTTCTTCTGGGTGAGCTGGATCAAGTCTTACCTGTTCACTGTGCCTGTAGATGTGCCTTAATACCTTTTTGCTGCCTTATTTTAATTACCTTTATACTACATTGTCAAAGTACTGCAGTCTCTGGATCAACAGGGTCTACTTATTACTCTTTGCTGATAAACAGACAGCTTTAGGAGCAGGAAGAAAGGTCTCCTGGCTCTGCTCATTCTTGTAGCATGCTCAAATCCACTTTAATTCTGGGAATAACCCCGTGCCCCTGGACTGCAGTGATCCAGTACTTGTGCGTGGTGCTGCAGTTTCCAAAGGGTGGTTTGCTGATGTCACTGAAAAGCTGCAGCCACTGAATTCTCTGCTTGTTCATAATTAGCTCTAATAGCACATTGGAAAGGAGATGGTAAAGCAATTGCCGTGGGCCAGGGGATACAGAAAGGCAACAGGCTGCTCTGCTTTGTTGAGAAGGGGCATTTGAGTAATTGAATTACCTAAATCTCCAGTGCCAGGGGCCATGTCAAAGTGGGTGGTGTTTTGAAGCTCTGCTGGAAATACCCAGAGCTTGGGGCGCAGTATGAGAACAGCCTCCTTCAGTGGAACTGTTTGCCTAGACCAGCAACATAACACTTAGTAGCATAATGTTAAGGTAGAAGATTCTAAGCATAACCCAGTGGTAACATAAGAGTTATGAAGGGGCTCAGCAACATGATTAAAATATCCATTTCTAGCTTTAAAGCATAAGAAGACACAAATACTCCTTGCAGTGGATGAGCAACAAAGGAAAACCCCTTTCTTCCATTGGGAGAGCACCTCCTGGATGTGAGGTGCTGCTCAAGCAGCTTTCAGAAGAGTTCCTGTAGTGTATTTGGGGGACATAAACCACAGACTTTCCTCCTTGACTTCCTGTAGCTGCATTTTGTTTCGTTTGTGGGTACTCTGTACTCCAAAATAATAATCCTGGTGTTCATGGCATGTCCTTGGGAGTGTATGGGGAGCTATCTGGAAGTGGTGCTAAGCACCTCAGCTTACTCTGGTAAAGCTTTTCAAGCCTATCTGGCCACATGAGCAAGTATTAACATAAATATTTTGAGTTGTAAAGGGAACTGTATGACTTGACACACAGGATAATTAAGGGCTATGTACATATCTGTGAGGTAGAGCAGCTGAGTTTAAACCATATCTAAGTATTTTATGATTTTTAAACTGTATCATTGTGCAATTCTCAATGTTATGGTAATAACTTTCTGTGCTGAAATTTTTCTGTAATTATGACTAAAGGAATGAAAAAAGCTGTAACTGATCTTCAGGAAGTCTTCTGATTTCCTGACTTTTCACTTTCCTGCTAAAGTGCAGATCAGTCCACTGGTCAGCACGTTCCCAGTAGTCACTCGTGGAACCCTTCAGATGTTTGAGAAGGAAACTTGAGACCAAAACCTGAAAATCATCAGGTGAAGAAATCTGTTGCTAGTATATGTGGGGTTTGTTTTATTCATTCCTGTATAGTAGTAATTTCAGTGAAAAGCATCTGGTGTCTGTGCTGTCTGCAGAGAGCATTGGTTGATTTTTGGTACCAGTGTTGGATTTGTATCTCGTACCAATTCATGCAAGGCTGCTCAGTCATATTTATGCACTGAGGGGGTGCATGTCAGCCTATTTTGAGTTAGATTGGGTGTTTTTCCTTTTTTTTTTAAGACACTTAGAGTAACAGGAGGAGCATGGTTGCCTCCCCAGGCTGATTTTCTCCCAGTTCCTGACTTCCCTCCTCTATTTGCATCCTAACACTGGTTATCAGAGTGTTCCTGGAGACATGGAACATGGAGCAGCCATCCCCTTGTAATACCTTCACTGACTGGGGATGAAAAAAAAAAAAAGGAAAAAAACCTTTTCAAATTAAGACAATACAAACATAATAAATGGCAGGGAGGGTTCATCTCCCTCATGACTCAATCCTTTTCAAACAACGTTATTATTGACTGACCTATTGGTTGCCAAAAAGGAAAATCAATTGTACTAGAAGTAGTTGCTGGGCCACAGATCACAGTACTAACCCAGCAGAGACAGGTTGATTTTTATCAACTATCCACAGACTAATTTCCACCATTAGCTAAAAATTAAGTAGAAATTACGGATATGTCAAAGATTGCTAAGATTGGTGGTCTGTTGGATTTGTGTGTTTGTGTGGGTTTTCTGTTTTCTTGCCTGACTCTTAAAAGGTTTATATCTCTATAGGATAAAAAAAAGCAAGGAAGGGTCCGGCCTGGTTGCATGCCTGCTTTTTGTTTTTCTTTTCACCCTTCTTTGGGTCTTTGTTGGAGGAATGTAGATATTTAAAAATTAAGCTAGTCTCAGCAAATGTGCATCCCTTCCCTGCCGCCTGCACCAAACATTAGTCATGTCCTCATGATCCTGTGCCTATAGGGAGATGGAGAAATTGATGTGGATGTTTTGACTGCTGAGACAAAGGACCACAGGCTCCATCTACACATCTTTCCCCCTCCCCAGTGAGATGGGAGATGCAAACACACTTGTGGGTAGGGTGCCAGCTGCCTGAATCCTCTGCTGTTATGAGGATTCTCTAAACCTGACTGGGATTAAATAGGAAAATGACAGCCTTGTGCCCTTGCAGTTAATGACCCTAGGATCAATTTCTCCCTAAATATGCTAAAAGCCTGGCTCATAAACCCAGGAGGGGCCTGTCCTGGACCTGATATTGCAGCAGAGGCTTTGGCACAGTTTGGCAAAGGATGTCACAGGTACTGCTGAATTGACCACTGCTGTGGGAGGCAGCTACAGTGTCAAACACACGGGGACTCTAAACAGAGATGAAAAGTAAAGCAATGAGAGCAGATTTATTAATCACAGTAATGTTCTTCTTTCCTTAACCACCCCCATCCCTGTCTCAGTATTTCTGTGGTCAGTTTTGTCAAGCAGATCTCTGAAGACTCTGCAGCCTCGTACCCCTTCAGTCTTGACACTGCTGCCAGTGGGTGTGAAAGCCACTAGCCAAAAGAAAGGAGAGATCTGCTTAGTGACAGAGGGTAGCATTCTACATTAAAGCATTGACATGGTGCCAGTCACACAGTTATTACAAGTGGCACAGCTCCATGTCTCTCCTGCAGGTCTCTCTGTGGAATGTAGATTGGCAGCAGGTTGAATGTTAAATGGTCACCACTCAGCAGATGCTGTTTTTACCTACTGGGGAAAAAAGTCCCTTTCAGCAGAAACATTTGCAAAATATTTGCACTCTAAATATATGCTGGGAAAGGCAGAGATTTATCCCTGGCTTGCTCCTTAGGTTCTAAAGCCACCTCAGGCCTCATCAACACTGACCATCAGTTGTACAGATGATGTTTCCTTCTGCTTATCCAGGCTGGGCTTTTTAGCATTGTTTCTTCCTATCTTCCAGCTTGACATGTCCAATCTTTGTTTCTTCTGCTCCCTGTAGACAGATGAATCCTTGCTTCATGGCTGGTGCAGCAGAGCAGTTGGCACCGTTGCACAGGCAGCCCATGTGCAGCACTGCCTGCAAAGCAGCTCACCAGCCAAGAGCTGCTGCAGGCTCCTGTGTCCTGCAAAACCAGTGTTTGAAAAGTGAAATCCAAGAGCTGGTCCTGAAAAAACTCTCAGTGGTCGCTGCTGCAAGCTCCTGTGTCCTGCAAAACCAGTGTTTGAAAAGTGAAATCCAAGAGCTGGTCCTGAAAAAACTCTCAGTGGTCGCTGCTGCTTTGCCCTCAAAGTCTAAATCTGCTTTCAGGGTAATCAAAAGGCAGGGTTTTAAAAGCCAGGAGTGAGGACAGTGGCACATTTTAGTGGCTTGTGGGTATCACCTTGTACTGAGGGCTGTGCTGTGCAGAGGGAGGCACTCTCCACTGCCAGTGCTGGGGCAGGAATGCAGTCTGGCAGAAGGCACACACTTTTAGCTCAGGGAGCCTTGTGCTCGATTCTGTGCCTGACACCACAGCACTTTTGTGGTAGGCTCCCTGTCAATGCTCACAACAGACAGAAGCCAGCAGCAGCAGTGAGCTTTGAGGTCAGTGCTGGTGGCACCATGAAGGAGAAAGAGGTCTCTTGCTCCCACTCTCTTCATGTGTCCCTGCAGAGGCAGGAAAGAGCCTTACCTCGAATGCTTCCCTTTGAGGACCTGGGATGGCCCCATGGCCCTCTGTCCCAGGGTCATCTTTGAAATCAGCATGTGTTAAAACACCTGTAATTCCTGAGGTCATTGTTGGAAATGCTTTAGCCCCTCATTAAGGTGTTTGGTTAACTGCACAAACAGGATACCACTGGCAGCCAAGCTGGTTCTTCAGGTGAATGCATCACCCCAGGAATGGTCTCTAATCACCCTAGGAATGGTCTCTAATCACCCTAGGAATGATATCCAGCCTTGCTTCATTTCCTATGGCTTTGGCATCACCTCTCCCCTGCCAGAGGAGCCACCAAGCCATCAGCTACTCCTTGCTCAGGAGAGATGCTTCCTAGAATATCTTTTACCATCAGCCTCTTGGAAAAGCTTTCCCTGTTTTGAAGAAGTTCTGCTACTCACCTTCTCCCTGAGGACTTCTTAATTTGAAAAAAGCCTCAAGGCTTTGCTTTCAAATGGAATTTTGTATTCATCTATTGTCAGCAATTGTTTCTTCCAGTTTGCTTTAAAAACCAAAACCAAATAAACCCCTACAGAACAAAAACCAACCAAAAAACCTCCAGTTCTAGGTAGATCATTGGGGCATCTCAAATTTGCAGTCTTCAGTACAAAGTACTTTTGTTAAGTTTTGCTAAATAAGATTGTACTAATGCTATAGATGTCGGGACAGTAACTGAGCTTATTTTGGTTAGGTTTTAAGTAATATTTTTCATTATTATAGTTCCATGGATTGTCAGTGGCAGAAACAGCAATGAAAATGGCAAAGCTGATTTTGTATGTTCCTGTTTCCCAGCCTGTACATGTTACTTTTGCATCCATGAGGACAGTGTCAGTGCAGGAGACTTTTTAGCTCAGAGTTGTGTCTCTGGTGGCAGGGAAGAGTGAATGTTTAGGAGACAGAGTAGAGTAAGCATACAGTGATAATTTCATATATTTTCCCAGAATCTGTGGCTTCGAGGCTTCCTGAGCCACTGTTACTATCTTTGCACTTCTGGAATTTTCTTTGATAAATATATTTCATCCCTCTTTGGATTCCCAAACTTTATGCTAATGGGAGTCCTATAGTTTAACTGTGCATTTGCTTTGCACTTGCCATGATAATTTCATCTTTCTTGTGTAGTGAGAAACAGTAATTGTTCCCCCAGTTACCTTCTCTTTTTGACTCTATTGGCCTCCTTCCTCCTTGATTCCCCTTGATCACTTCTTTTTCAGACTGAGGAGTTTTATCTATTTAGTCCTACCCCATTTGGAAGCTGCTCAGTAACTTTGCCAGTTGTTATTCTTTGGGTCATTTCTAGTTCTTCCTTACTGCTTTCTGATGAAGGGAGCAGCACTTCTCCCTGTGCCCAAGCTGTAAGTGCGAGATGAGATATAATGAAGCAGTAGAGTGAATGGTTTTTTATTTCCTTTTTTTTTTCCCAATGCCTCCTTGTTGTTTGTTTGTTATTAACTGCTATTGAATACTGAACTGGTGTTATAGAGCTGTCTGTAATAATTCATGATCTGTCTCCACAGTGGTAGTAATAGCTAGTTCAGAGCCCATTGCTCTGAATTTAGACTGAAGATTGTTTTTCCACATGTGCATTACTTGGTGTTTATTAGAGCTGAATTTCATCTGCAGGCTTTGCACCCTGTCACTTTGAGATCCTTCTGTAGCATTTTACAGGCAGCTTTTGGTTTAAAGGACTTGGATGATTCACTCCCAGCCTGCTTCCCCTGTTCCCTTCTGTGGGCTGAACAACCCCGGCCCTTGCACAGATCCCTCAGATGCTCCAGCTCTCACCAACAATTGTGCAAGCTGGTTGTTTACTCCTATTTAATCTCTAATTTTGTAATCAGTTCTCAAGTAAAGATCTTCTCTCTTGCTCTATGACAGCTTCATTTAATAGTCTTTGGTGAGAGGGTGTGTCCAAAGGCTTTTGGAAATCCCCATGGACAGGCATCCCCACTGGTGTGGTATAGCAGAAGTCTTGGTGGGTAGCAAAGGCTGGTGCCATCCTCCCCCCGTCTGTCACAGAAAATCTACTCAGTTGCTCCCTTTTGTAACAAAACATGCAAATCCTATCTTGGAGTAATCTTCTAGTTTATCTGACACACCAATGGACTGTCCCACCTTAGGCATTCCATGTTTCAAGGAGTCTTCCCTCCTCTTTGAACAATGCTCAGCTTGGCTGGAGTAGAAGTTTGATATAAAACCAAGGCCTGAACTCCTGAACAAAGGTGTGCTGAGGCTGTCAGTGGTGATCATTCTCAGGTTAGGAGGTGCCTGTCTGCAGGCTGTGCCACCAGCATTGGAAGAACTGTTGAACCTCCATCATCTAAATCCGTTTCTGCTGTTCCAGCCAATTAAACATGAAAATGAGCGTGACAGATAAGTGTTGCTTTATGGGTCAGTGACTCTGGAGCATGGCTGTGACATGGCTGCCTGAGCCAATCCATTTCAGTGCAGGCCTGGGCAACCCAGCATCCTCAGGTGTGTAATTGCTTCTGTAGGGAAAGGGAAGCAATAAGGATAATGCAGCTATCAGGCCCCGACCCACTAGTTCTGAAACTTCCCCTTGCCAATCCAATTCCTTTGGTATTCAACCAGTTTTAGGCTTGTTCCAAAGGCATTGTTGTGCTGTCAGAAAATGTCCTGATGGATATATACATTCTCTCTAGAGTGGGATGTTACCTTCTTGGTTTTGTCCACCAGCCAGCCTCAGTGCACACTTTATGGCAACAGACAGGCCTGTCGTGTCCCTCTCCCTCCCTTCCCCCACCCCTATTATATATATTTTTTTTCAGCACTATTAGATTATTAAATGCTTAATGACAATTCCATTCCTGCTAACTATACTTTTGATGAGCTGCAGTAATAAAACTTTGTAACAGCGAAGCATGTGTCTGGTTCCTTTATAGGAAGGGCACATTTGGGGAGCTGAAGTAATGGGGGATAAAACTCAATTAATGAATAGAAATAAAAAGAAGTAAATGAGGTAATCAAACTCAGAGAAATTAGTATTGGCAGGTCTTGAATGATGCTCTTGGATGAACAATCTTTCAAAATCCTTCCTTGTATGCCGCTGCTGTCTCTTTATTTATTATTAAAATAACATGATCCATGAGGCGCTCGGGGTGACTCCCAGCCTAGCTAATTCTAATTAATCCAGTCAAGGAGAGCAGCAGGGTAAGTGGAGCAGTCTATCGGATTGAAATTCATAACTTAATTGAGGTCAAAGTCCTGGGTTGGGAGAACAAAAGTCTTTTGCTGGGACCAGGCAGATCAATAGCAATAAATATCTGGCTTGGATGCAAGTGGCTTACAGTGACGGATTATCTGACACTGGCCAGAGGTCCTGGTCTTGTTCAGGGCAAAGTCCTGTGGCATGTACACTGGAGGGTGACTTTTGCCAGTGTTCCCTCCAAAACCCCAAACAACTCTTGAAGGACTCATGGGACCCTCAGGAGAAGGATGTCCATACAGAAGTCCACAGAGTCATGCTAAAATTTGGTTTCTCAAGGTACAGGTGTCTCATCAGTAGCACAAGGGCAAGTAGTGCTGATGGAGGCTGGAAGAAGTTGCTCAGGCTTACAGGAACTTGGAGCTAAATCACAGCTTGTCCAGAAAGAGACCTTTAGGATCAGGGGAAGCTGAGCCATGGATGGTTGGGCTTTATGCCAAGTCTGCATTGATAGCACATTTACATAGGAGGAGAGAGGAAGGTTGGCAGAGTGAAGTGTAAATAATCATTAAGGTGGGTTTGTAGCGTGAGAGAAAACAGCAGAGGCAGGTGTGATGTTGCCTGTTCTTCAGAAAAGCATCCAGTGTCTGCTGTGACCTCCAAAATGTTCTGTTCCAAGGGGTTTGCATGGGCTAAGGATGGCTGGTTTCCCAAGCCCTTGCCCAAGCAGGGGCTTTTGCTTTACGCTTGCCATGATCATTTCATGTGAGAGCCCATCTTTCTTGTGTAATGAGAAACAGTAATTGCTCCCACAGTTACATTCTCTGTCCTCTTTTTTGACTTTATTAGCCTCATTGATTCCCCTTGATCACTTCTTTTTCAGCCTGAGGAGTTTTATCTGTTTAATCCTACCCCAGGATTGAGTTTGGGTGTTGCCTGAACTCCTAAACCAGAGAGGAAACCTGAGGTCCTGGCCTGGGCTGTGGCCTTGCACTGTGCACACACCATGTCCTCCACAGCCTTCCCTGGGAGTGGGCACTGAAATACTCCTCAATACCAGCAATTGAAGAAGCTTCTCTGAGCTTTGAAACAGGCAGGTCCTTCGGCTGGAGTTCAGGATTAAAATGCAGTCTTTGCCTAGGCCGTTATTAATGCCATGTTTATGCAGATTGCACTGTTCTGCTCAAATCCTCCTTGCAGAGGACAAATACTGCTGTGGTCAGCACTCGATACATCCCAGATGGATGCTGTTCTGCCAATGCACTTCAACACAGCTTGGAAGAGAGATGGAAACCGCAGCTTGGACACAGCCAGGGACTTGGTCTGACACACCTGCTCCTCCCATTAACACTGTATGAGTCTAAAGCATCTCTTCCTGTCCAGCTTGCCAGAAATGTTCAGAAGATCTCTTTGCCTCCATAGGTCAGGTTTCCAGGTGTAGGGCAAAAGCCTTGGCTGGTCAGGGGTAAGGTTTTAATGTGATGAGCATCTGTTGGTCTTTCTGGGTGTATAAATGGTACTTCTGTACCCTCACACCCTTTTAAAACTGTTTCTGGGAAACAGCTCTTGTTTTCCACTGCAGGACGTTTGCTTTGTGTGCACACAATGCAGTGAACAAGGCAGCTGTTCAGTACATAAATAAATATATATATATCTACATATACACACACTTGATTTTACTATATACTACTGTTATTATCTACTACTTGCTATTCTACTATATACTAATTTCCTCTTTCATGCCCCATCCATGGCACAACCTCCTCTTTCTAAGCTGGTGGTTTCACTCTCCAGGTTCCTGTTGGATTATTTGTGTGCTCCTTCTTCATTCCTACCCAGCCTGTACAAGAGTAAAAAGTTCCTGAGGCTGTTAAACACTGCAAACAAAACTGTACTGGCAGCTGTCATCAAGGGGCAAAGGGGTTGAGGGATTTATTTTGCTGTATATAAAAACTAACAGAAAAATCCAAGTACTGAACAATTCATGACTTAACAGCAAGATCTCGTGAGCAACACATCTTGAATATACAGAACTTTGATATTGCACTTTAGCTTCAGTTACGGCTCCACCGAGGTTTAGGAGGAAAATAATTTAAAATATGAATATAACCATTTTTTTACTCTTCACAGAGCCACACCTGTGAAGCAGGTGAGAGAATTTGCTTTTTTTTTTTTTATATCTGAAAGAAATAACAAGATCTGTCCATTCAGAGCTGGGTTTCCACACTTACATATGTTATTTAAAACAAAGCAGTAGATGCTCAGATCTGTAGAATGTCTGTGGATTCAGTGAAGAAATCCTGTTTATGGCTCTTTTCAGAGTCAAGTTTAAGTTTTTAATTCTCCAGTTTTGCTACAGAATCCCAGCGTGACCTTGAACAAGTCACTTGATTTCTTTCTGCCATGGTTTCCCATTTGGGAAATGGTGGGGCAAATAATCGTTTTTTATCTCATGGATATAACAAGATTATAAAAATATGCTACTTTTAAGAACCTTAGAAAACTGATGAAATGAAATTAAACAGATCCTGCAGTCCGGATAAAATGAGATGAAACAAGCATGAAACTATTAGTGAAAGAAATGTTTCTTTATCTTCTGCAAATAAAAATGCAAAGTGATTAAGTGGGTCTTTTCTAGCTATTAGCAAGAGCAGCTCTAGCCAGCTGACTTCTGCCACCCTTGTAAATTAATTTGTGGGGTACAGTCCTGAATTTAGTATCCTCACAATAAATACCCTTAAAAATTTTGTCGCCTTCTGTGATGCACGATGTTACTGCCATGATACCACTGCAATTAACTTGCCCTGCAGATACAAAGTGGCTGCTTTAAATGAGATACTCTAACACAATCATTTGCAAATTTCTTTTAATTGTTTTTTTTTCCCCCTCCCTTTGATATTTCCTGCCTTTACTGTGTATCCAGCAGAATTTTTTTGAGGCAGGGGAGAGGAATGGGAATAAAGTTAAAAGTTATTCTTCTCCAGAACTGGTTTGGAGGTCTGGTGGAGCAAACCCCACATGTCCCTGCTGCTGGTGATGACTTTGTGTGTTTGTGAGGTGCTGGAAGAGGGGGAAAGCCCCAGCTCAGACTGTGGGCATTTTCCTTCCCTGGTTTGATGGCTGGGTGAGAAAGTCTCTCTTTCAGCACAGCTCTCAAATCCAGGTAGGGATTAATGAACAAAACAGGAAGGAAGGGGTTTGGATTGGTTGACTTTATCTAACACAGAAGGAAGACAAGCAAAGTATTTCAGAAAGCAATAGACAGGAATGTGCTACAAAGAAACTTTGACGTGTGCTGGGACTCAGCCAGAGGCCAGGTTACCTGTGTTCAGGAAATCTCAATTTACTCTTCTTTTCTTTTTGTTTGTTTTTTTTTTTTTTTTCTCAAGTTTTAATCACGTTTGGGCTGTGCAGATGAAATCTGAGTCAGAAGCTAGATCTGCCAAAGCTGCCTGGTTCCCTTCTCTATGACGTCCTACTCCTGCTGTTATTGTGGGGATATTTTCTAGCAGTGCTCACAGATTACATGGTAATTTGGCTTCTGAAGTGGTATGAAATTGAGCATTACACTTTGAATTCCAGTGGTCAGACTCAGAAGAGATTTGTAAAGTTATGGCTCAGCAATTGCAAATGATCCATTTTCCACAGCTTAATGACCAAGGGCTTGGTTTTGGAGTGATGGGAAGTGATCACATACACCCTTACCTCCAGTGCTAATTGCAGAGCAAAAGAGGTTAATTTAAACCTTGGAGGCAGTTTTGATCTGAATCTTTCACAGCAGCAGGAAAACTCAGAGCTGTGGTGGCTTTAAGTCATTCATTTTACTTGTCATATGGAAAAGTTAAACATGGATCTGGTCAGTTTGCTCTCATCAGCTGGAAAGAAACAACTTGCTAAGCCCAGTCAGCTGGGATAAACCACAGTGTAAAGGTTATAAATGTGTATGGTGTCAAAAATGGAAGATTATATAAACATTTAGACATGGTTTAAATCATCTTTTTTTTTTTGCCTGTCAGTTCTAGTGTTCCTCTTGTGCCCATTTAAAGTATAAGTCAAGGCATTAAGCAAGAACAAAGACCATCCCTATCCCAAAGAGATCATCTTGGCACCAGATTCAGTGCCACAGGTAGTGCAAATGGAAAGGCTGAGTGAATGGAAGTAAGGGAACAAAACAGAGATCAGCAGAAAAATGGTATTCTTGGCTCATGGCTTCCCCAAACCATGCCAGGCAGGGGTGACACAGAGGGTCATGGCAAAAGGAGTCTTACTGAGGATTTAAAGGATGGGAAGGTGTCGTTACTAAGGACTTCTGGCAAAGGATAAACACGTGAATTCCTCCCTTAAGTCAATGGGACTTTTACTGGCATGTACCCTGGGGCTGAGTGTGTCCCTTGCTGGGATCAGTTAAAAAAAAAAAAACCCTGCAAGTGCTGCATTTTACCAAGTCCATTGGGAAGAAGAATCAGTGATGGAGAAGAAATGGGAGACTTTTCATAGAGAAAAAGAGAAAATTGCTTCATTTGCATAGGAATGTATCACAGCTGTACCCCGTGCAGAAAATATTTCCTTCTGGGATAGGGTGGTTTAAAAACACGGTCACCCAGCTGCAAAATTGGCTCTGACTCAAGCAGACAATGGCAGTCATTTCTGGATGGATGATGCTTTTAATCTTGTGCCCAGCTACTGAAAACACCTGGTAGAGTTCTGGTCTCCAGGACATCATCTTCCAGTTTGCTGGAAGTTTGCTGTTTCTAAACAAAGAATTTCTGAGCACCATTCCCAAACTGGGGGAATTGTCCATCTAGATTTGCCCACCACAACCCATCTTGTTTGACATGGCTGCTTGCTAGCTTCAATGGTAGCATCTCCTGCATCATCAGATAGCACAGAAACATCTTTTCTATCATCATCTGGTCTTTGAGACACTTGGTGTGTAGCTGGTGCTACACCCCAGTGGCTCAGCTGTGTGTCCTGGGAATCTGGAGTTGTTGCAAGCCACAGGTGGTCCAAGAGGTCAGAAATACAATATTGGGGGTGCCTCGTGTGCTTTTAGCAACACTCCTCCTTTCCCAAATCCAGGAAGATCGTGGTTCTTTTATCATGTTGGCTTTCAGGAAACACTGAAAGTGTTTTGTGCCTGTGGAGAAGTAACGAGGTGCAGAAAGAGGAGAGTTTCACCCTGTTTTGTTGGCTTAATAAACTCTCTTGAAAATGTGAGTTCTAGTTATTGTTACTGCCACTCATTTACATCCTACTCTGACCCTAATCTAATCCAATATCTGAATTGTGGTGTCCTGGCCAGGTGTGGTTTTTCCTGTTCCAGCAAGAGGCTTTTTGCTTCTTTTCTCAAAACACTCAACCAGTTTTCACCTCAATTTTTCTCCCATGTGCTTTGTAGCTACTGAGCAGCTGACCTACAGGTCTACAAAACATTAGGTGTCATCTCTTTGAGGAATGCAGGAAATATCTGATCTTTAGCACTGAGGGTTCTTTTCTGCTAAAAAAAAAAAATCTCAAGCAGTGTTTTAGCATAAGATTCAGAAGATTTCAAAGAGACATCAGTTAAACCTGCCTGTTCAGTGAGAGCCAACAAGTGGATCTTTCAGATGTCTGAGTGTTCCCTGAGGGTTCACATTATTAATATCTGCCTTATGACAAGGTGGCTGTGCTGATGCCAGGCTTTTTTTCCCAGCCTGCATGATTAATTTTTCCTTCCTTTCTAAATATCTCAGAGCCAGATGCTTCTAAATGTCCTCACAGGGTGTATTGCTGTTCTTAGCTACTCCTCCTTCCCCCCTACCCCTTTCCAACTAATTCATATAATGGCTCTGGAGATGCATTTTGTATCATCACAAAAAGCAAAACTTTGAAAGCCTCCTAAGGTGATGGACTTGACACGTGCAGATCTGGCCTCTCGACGTTCCTGGTGGGCTTGAAAGCTTCCTGCCAGGTAGTCTGTCAAGCACATTTCCCAATTCAGAGTGTGTGCTTATTTGCCTAGCACTTTACAAATTATATCCCTGCAGAAGTGCTGAGGTGCAAGTATTCCTGGTGGGGGAGTTGACAGCAGGGCGTTGCTCTGACGTTTTGGAGACAGGAAATTTTGGCCCAGGAGGCAGAGGAGGAACACTCACATTTTTTATGGAAAGTGCAGTGGATCTTCAAGCACTGATTTATTTTAAGGGCTTCAAAACATTGTGGTACTGAAAAAGATCTTTATTCTGCAAATGGAAATTAGCTCTCCTTCACAGGTATGGTTCCACAGTGCAGATGCACAGGCCTGAGTGGTACCAGCTGAGAGAGAAGACTTAAGCAAGCTATACAGCAATCAGCCTGTTCCTGAAGTGTTCCTGCTGAGCACCATAACCATCAGTTTCCTCCATATAATAGATTTGTGGGTCTTCTGTATTTGTCCTCAGCTGTTTTCAGTCATTACTGCATTCACCTGCATCTCAGGGGATCTTTCCCAGAGGAAACAAAACTCAGAAAGAGAATAGTTAGTGGTTAATAAATTAGTATTTAGTTGCTTATTTATTGTAAGTGTTAATACTGTCTGTGCTAGGTAGATCAGTGGATTTAGTGATGGAAATCTTAATTTAAGAAGTCTAGAGAATAGCATTTCTTAATTTCTTAGAGGACCAGCTAAAATCTCCCACCCATTATGTTCTACTGTTTGGGGTGTTTTTACAATAAAACAGGGAGAGAAGGTATAATATAAAGCAATTAATTTGCCAGTGCAAATAGAGCTGTAATTAGGGAAATCAAGTCTTCAGCTTTAGTCTGAAGGTCAGGTTTTTATGTGGAAAGATGAGGATACTAAGAATATCCTGAGAGTAAGGATGCTCTTAAGAGCATGTCTGTTCCATAACAGACAGCTGGCCATTTAGCCATGTGTAAGGCAGCCTCAGACAGCCCTTTGGCCCACAGCAGTGTGGGAATTAAGTTAAAATTAACCTGAGTTTGGAAAACAACTAGCACCACTTTATTTGTCCATTTAATTGAATTATATGATGCTCTGTAAGTATGCTGACCCACAGATGTAAATTGCTCCACCCTACCCATTTCCCTCCTTAATTCTTTCATGCTAATGGAGCTGATGGGATGTTGACTGCAGAGAGAGAGAGAGGGGGAAAGAGGCTGGAAATAAAAGAGGCTGGAAATAAAAAGGAACTGTTCCAGCTTGGTGCAAACCTTCAGTGAAATGCTCTGAGTGTCACAGCTGCACTAACTGCACTGTGATCTTTGTTGCCATTAAGCTGATTATATCCACAGAAGGATTCATCCAACTAATCCCACAATGCTGCAACCAGTTGCTTTACATTTAAACAGAATTTTAATTTTTTTTTCTAAGAAATGAAAGTCAGTCGGGTTTCACCAGATTCTCAAAATGGTTCAGGCTTTTACAGGGATCTGCTTTTTTTTTTTTTTTTTTTCTCTTTGTTTAATAGAGGAAAATAGGACAAATTAATGGGCTCCATGCATTAGTGGATATGCTTCGTTTGGGAGCCTGTGGTGTAATTTGGGGTGGATGTGCTGGGAAGGTGTTGTGTGTCACTGTGCCTTTGGCACTGCATCACTTTGTGCTTGCCTGGATGGCCATACCACAGCAGCAGCTCTGTATCCAGCAGTGACTCTAATGAGGGAGATTCTGACAGGTTAAGATTGACTTAATTGATTTAATAATCAATTTATATCTAGTTCTTGCTTATTTTTCTAAGAGAAGGTTGATTTTGATTGGTTGGTAGTCATTAAAATATGTTTTTTTGCAGTTAAAGATAGCCTTTATAGTAAATTAAATTCTTCATTTGCTAATCATGTACACAGTGTCTGCCCATGTTTGCTTAATTATGTAGTTTAACCTAGTCTATTAACAGTCCTAATTTTTACATTTGAATCAGGATAGAAAACAGCAAATGAGACATTTCTTCTCTGTTAGACTATTAGGTTTTTTATTTTGTCTTGTGCCCAAGTACATCTGAATGGAATTAGAATTTCATTTAAAAAAAAAAAAACTGTACAAGGAAATTTTAAAAAGCTTCTTAAAAATAGGTTAAAATCACATCATAAGTATGGTGTGTTTGGTTTTGAAAGGAACAACTAAATAGAATTTTCTTTGTATTTATGAATTACATACTACTTAAAGGAGACTATGTCTGGCACATTCAGGTAGTCAGCTTTCCTCAGGTTTTGTTAACAAAAATCAGGGATTTCAGGAGGAAAAGCAAGGAGCAACTGGAGAAAGGTGAGGACCAAACATAGACCTTAATTCTGTCATTAAGCATTCAGTGTTGGATGAAGTTGTATCCTCTTTTTTCGTGCTGTCTGTTGTCCACCCTGAGACTTTGGGCTCAGCTTTGGCTGCCTGAGCAGCAACGCCTCCCGTGTTCCAGGCCAGCTGAGAGTGGACAGAACATCCCGTGCACTCAGCAGCATAAATCACTGAGAACTGTGCCCAGAGCCTTGCCATGATTTTTCTGCAGGGTTCTGCAAGACTCTCCTAATTCCTTGTCTTCTGAAAGCCATTCCTTCAGATTTAGGCTGTATTTATCACTCAGAGGCTTTTAACTTTTTACAGTTCTCCCATACTACGGGCAGGGCTGTTGTATGCAAAAGCATGTGGTTATTCTTTCCAGTTCCTCAGCATTTTAAAGCCAGTAGCTCTGTTCTCGCCTCATACTTAATTTTTATCCATTAGGAGTCCAAAGCAGGTCTAATACCTCAAAAGGATGCTTAGGGTGACTTACTTGGTCAATAGTTTGACTTGCTGTAGAAAGTAGCTGTCAGATGTGTGTTGCTTGAAAGCACACATCCTTTTTCATTGAATGTATGGATTTTATGGAATTGTATTCTGTCGGGTCATCACTTGGGTGTCCTAACTTTGAATCTATTAGGGAAATATTTTTTTATTTTAGAGAGGCAAAAAAGCATTGGATTTCACCCATCCTAGGCATTGATTGTCACCAACATTCTTTGCTCTCATGGAAGCTTCTAAAAAAGAATTGTTTCATGATTGCGAGTACAACCTCTCATAAGACTTTAAGGTCCCATTAAAAACTGGTGAAACAAATTATATTAGTTCCTTTGGGATTTTTGTCTTTAACTCTTAATTGTTTCATTGCAAGAGTGGTTAAGCTGCCTGCAAGCAGAGGAGGAAGAAGACTAAAGATAACTGTGCAAAAGCAGGTGCCAGCCCATAGCAGCTGGGAGAGTCTGAGTTGTCAGTTTATAGTGTTCAATTTCAGTGTTTCCTTCCCATATCACAAAGTGAGAATGTCCTTAAGTGTAGACTTAGGAGAAGCCAGATCTTAGGA
The DNA here is from genome assembly GCA_013400175.1 of Phainopepla nitens. NCBI lineage: Eukaryota > Metazoa > Chordata > Aves > Passeriformes > Bombycillidae > Phainopepla > Phainopepla nitens. The sequence goes on from VXBQ01004813.1 coordinate 62,472, forward strand.
GAGGGAAGACTTAGTGTGGAGAAGGACAGTGAGTCCTGGCAGTCACAGCACAGCTCTGGGAGCTCAGCATCCCAACGCTAATCCTGGCTGTGGGTGCTTTTCCTCGTTTGACCTTGAGCAAGTCAGACAGTGGGGGGTTTTTTTTGTGTGTCTCAGTCTCTGTAACCAACATGGGAATACTGTGTGTATATATCCCTGGGTCTTGCCTAGATTAATAAATCAATATTTGTAAAGTAAGGCTTGATAAATGCTAACTGTATTACCACGTGTACTTGAACCTTGTGCAGAACTTTGGGAACGCGCCTGCATTTCTGCTCTATGAGTGGATGGGGCCCAGGCCAGGGTGGTCAGCAGCCACAGAGACAGGTTTGGGTCATTTTCTTCCTCCCAAGGGACTGCCTGTAGCACATATCTGCAAGAAGGTCTTGAATACAACTTTTCCACTTAACATGCTCCTCCATCACCCACTGTCAGCAATGAGATTAAATTCTGTGCGACTGCAGAGGACGTTGCATGATTAAAATCCTCTTTTAGAAATTAATATGTACCATCTCTCCCGAGTACTGTGCCTCCCCTCAGAGAAGGGTATTGTCTCCTGAGCACTCAAGGTGTGAAAAGCCACCCAGGGAAGCTGTCTATCTTTGAATTTTATGCTGTTGCACAGTTGCTCCAATGCGAGCTACAACTGCATAAAAATCACAGGGGCTTGAGGGCTTCTCCCTTCACAGGGTCACGAGATGTGGGAGAAGTTTTGCAGAACAATTAGTAGAATAGCAAAAGGGGTATGGGAATTAGAAGTCCTGGTTACAGGGCTTGAAGTTCTGTAGAAAAGTTTTCCTGAGGGAGGGTAGTCGAAGTCAATAATCACCCATTTTCCTTAGGAAACCTTGGGTGTCCTGGGACGAAAATAAAACAAAACTTTGTTTCCAAATATTGCTCAGCTTTTCCCAACCTTGCTGACTGTATCAGCCCAGAGAAATACAGTGATCAGGGCACTTGTAGATCCAAGTTCAGTATTCGTTAGGCATCAGACACTGATGCAGCCCACAGAGGGGCTTTACTTGCATAAACTCTCGATAGATGGAATTAGGTGTTCAGGGCTGCTGTATTCAGTACAAACTGAAGCTCTTGAGCCATCATTTCCAGTCTACTTTAGGTCCTGGGAGGCTTTGTGACATGACCAGGACGTGCAGTATGGTGAGTTTTCCTGGATTGATTGATGGTTTTCTGATGGAGCTTTTCTAGAATCAGCTGATAGTTGAATATCCATATTTAACGTGGCTGGCAGCCTTTCTGTTGCTTTGAGGAAGGCTGCAGCAGAAGTGACTGCCTGCTAAAATATCTCTGCTTCCACTCACATCCTTGGTGGTTGCAGCACAAACCAGTAAATATTAGTCAGTCCCACAGGTGTTCCCTGTTCACAGACACCTGAATCTGATTCCTGCCAATTTTAGACCTGCAATGCTCTGCATTCACTCTGCATCCCTCTTTAAGGCTTCAGGGCTCCTCAGTAAGCAGGATGTTGATCTGTTCCCCTTTATCATTTGTTTATGGCACATAAAGAAAACTTTGAGGCTATTTGTTTATTTTGAAAGTAAGGCGGAGAATTCATCTTCTTTAAAGACAGAAGTCTGATAATTTTTTTTCTAACATATATTCAGGAGTTCATAAAAATATGTATTTCAGAGAGACAAAAATTTAGTGGGGTGATTTTTCATTTGAGGGTGTGTAAAACTGGCTTTACCTGCTCTTACTTGTTTGCCTGGCATGTGAGTTTAAAATGCTGCTGTTAGAGCACTCTTCCACACTGCCTTCAGACAGCACTTCCACTTGTATTGCCAAGGCTTTCAAAGAAGATTTCCTGTGAAATTAGGTTTTACCAGGTTAGATTTTCATGGCTTTTTCTAACCTAAAAGAAAAAAAAAAAGGCAGGAACTTATGAGAAAAGTCTTCAGAAAATATTAAAGTTGCACATGGTTTTCTTCCATCCATCAGTAATAGTGAGCTTTTTAAAAACTGAGCTTTTTCTGTGCTGCTTTCCCTGCCACCTTTCCATTGTATTTGACTCTTCTTTACCCTGAGTTGTACAGAGGACCCAGAAAGACTCTAAGGACTTCGGATCCACTGGTGCATATTAGCATATTTTTGTGCTTCAAGCATCCTGATCATGTCTCTCACGTAGCAAATTTTCTACAAGACTGGGAAATGAGGAAGACCTTGAGTCCTTTATCCAGGTCTTGGTCTGAAATGCCTGCTGGAAGGAAGCACTGATGTACTTTTATTTATTCCCCCTTTCTGTCTGATAAGATCTATGGATTCAAATGCCATTTAGGCGTTGTGAATGGTGGCTCTAAGGCATCTGTATGGTTTTAGACTGTACTTTTTCAGGTACAAACAATGAAGTTATTCTCAGGAGCTTTACCTGGTGCACAGGAGCTGCTCTCAGCTCATCATTCAGCCCCTCTGGCCTCAACTCCTGCTCTCCTGACCTGCCTGAGAAGGAGCTGCTGAGCCTCACTTGACACACAGCCCTGATCCAGCTGAAATTGCCCTCCAGGAGTTGGAGGCACAGGGACAAGTGCCCCAGCTGGAAGGCACGTGACATTTTACAGGTGGGGAAACTGAGGCACAGGGTTTGTCCCATTCTCTGTAGCAGAGCTCCTTCTGCCCATGCTGGGCATTCCCTGTCTCCCCAGGGAAGACAGGCTGGAGGCAGGACTGAGCACAGATACTTTTACCACAGGATTGTGTGGCAGACTGGATTTGTGCTTGCTGCTTCATGGTCTGAGTGTGTGTTTCTGGTAAAGTCTTTCCCTGGCTGCTGGCAGGCTCCTGGCTTCCAAGAGCTCAGCCCTATTTTTCCTTCAGAGAACAGAGGATCTGGAGGAATTTATAGGAACGCTAACTCAGAGCAGACACGTGGTTTCCAAAATTGAATCTGACTTTCCAGAGCTTTTAGCAGAAGGGTTGATTTGGGTCAAAATGAATGCAAACACTTGTGTAGACCATTTAATGTTTAGGTTACGGACCTGTTAAGGCAACAGGATAATCCCTTTAGATTACCCGTGTAATTCCTAGTGAATATTTATTTTAAAGTGACTTCAGTGCCCTTAGTCATTAGGGAAGGTTAGTAATGCCTCTCACAGCTGCCAGGCTGAATGCAACAGCATTTGTCAATGGTTGGGGGCTTCTCCTTTTGTTCCCTGTTTTTTTTGTTTGTTTGTTTTTTAACATTTTTCCAACTCTTGCAGGCCTAATCCCGGGGGCTCGCCTCTAATCACAGCGAAGCATCCGAGCTGCCTTTGCCATGCTGGCTCCCACTGGAGGGAGGCTGAGGAGGGAGCCTGGTGCTGGGCTTTTGTGCTGCTGAGGGTGTGGGGTGCCCAGGCCGCGTGGGCTGCGGGGAGGACGGAGAAGGCGGCGGGTTCAAGGACGCGCTCCCGCTTTAGTGTGCGCAGACATGCTCCCGCTCGCTCCCTGATTGGCAAGGTTAACTCCGAGAGGCTGCAGCTTTTTAAACTGATTTGATTACACCCACTACTTTATCCCATTCCCTCCCCCACTGCTTGGCCCACCACCTCCTGATCCTTTTAACACAGCCCCTGCTCTAATAACCAGCCAGTCTGATATTTTTTTTTCTCCTTTTTTCCCTACCCCCCCCCCCCTTTTTCAATTCTCATGCTGGATTTTGACATTTTGTGAAATAGATTATGCAGTCCTACAGGGAAGATCAGTAGGCAGTGTCTTGGTTTCAGGGCTGGGTTTTATTGGGACTGTTTGAGAGGCTGGGATGTGCCTCCTCTTGCTCGATCTCCTGGGCTCTGCACCTTTCCCAGCTCTCAGTGCACCTGTGTGAATTCAGGGACAAGAGACTGGAGGCTCACATACCCCAGCTTGGATGCTCATTTCCCTCCAGTTCCTCTTTTCCCTGCAAAACC
>VXBQ01004813.1:66445-85546 GCA_013400175.1 Phainopepla nitens
TACACACTGGGCCCAAAATGGTTTGGCATCCCAGGTCCTCTTCCATTGTGGTATGACCTGTTCACTGTCTGCAAAAAGAAACATGGACAGCACTGATAGAGGACTCCCATATCCCACAGGAGCACAATAATGGTGTGTTTTAGTAGCAAATGTTACTAGTTGGAATCACTTTGGGAGATCAGATCACTCATAGCTCCCGGGCTGGCTGACAAGTGAGATGAGCTCCAAGGGGCCCTGAGAAGCTGTTTCGGCATTAATGCCCTCAGCCCTTGGGACAGCAAGGTTGGAGTGGACACTAGCCCAGCCTTCAAAGGCTTTACAGTCCTGTTGCAATCTTTAGCCAATGTGCTTTAGTGTGTTGCGCACTGCCGGCTTACAGTCCTGGGCCCTGCTTGTGATATTGCCCTGTTTGTCTTCTTAAATATCCCAGGAGAATGTGGAGCCTTATGTACAAAAGCACCTCTTGACAATTCTCCCTGGTTCTCCTATAAATTATAAATAAGTGAATAAAGCCTAAAAATTACAGGCCTTCCCAAAACCTGAGAGTTCTAACTCACAGAATGAGAGTGAGCAGCGCTGCTGAATTTTTGGTGGTCCTGGGCTGGTCCAGGGAAAGCTGCATCTCATCTCATTTTCACTTGCTTATTTGTTCAGCAAACCTGATCTAAAGTGGTGTGGGCTATCTGAGCAGCTCAGTGCTGACAGGAACCAAATCCAGTGACCAGGACCGACCCTACGGAGTCACCCTGGTGAAACAGCACAGAATACAGACAATCCCCTACACACAAGGTATTAAATCTTGACATCCTGCATTACTTAAGAGGTCTCAGGGAAAATTAAAAGCCTTTTGACTGGGTTTTGCAATGCAGGGAAAATTTTAGTGACATTTAAAAGGTTTCTCCTGTGTTCCTCTAATGGGATAAATAAAAAAAGGCTTGTTTTAGGCCACCAAATGGGGGGACAATCCAATTTCCCTGATTCCATCAAGACACTCTTAAAGCATTAGCTTGTGCAGTTTTAAAAAAACCCACAACAGACTGACCCCTCTGCCTGATGGCTTTGAAAAGTGTCCTGATGTGGAGGTATTTATCCTACACCACATGCTTCATCGAGGCACTCCAGCAGTGCTTGGAAATATACTCCTTTGTTATTAAACTATTTAGGAGGACAGCATGCACAGCAGGAAACACAAACACCAGTTTATTATTTACTGCAGCCATCCACACTGGGGCTGTGCTCAGCCTAATGTGTGATGACGTGCTCTTCAGATTTGGTGCTTGGAAGGGAAAAAGGTTGGCATTAACTAGGAACATTTCTGATGGAAGGCTGAAACCTAAGCCTGCCCTTAACTTTACATTTTTAAGCATGATTTGGGCTCAATATAAATAAAGATTCCCCTGTGGAATGTTATATTTGCAGTTTGTTTCCATCGGTCAGAAAGATTAATGTATCAACACTTACTTGGAGGGGGCTCTGGGGATTGATAATGGGAGATATGGAGCCTTTCACCTCCAGGTCACTGGTTCAGCGCTGCCCCACGTCACCAGTCCCTGCCATCTGCTGCAGTGGGCTGGGCCCAGTTCTAGGCCCAGCTGGTCCCAGAGGGCTCCCTGGGCTGCTTTAGTAGGAAATGGGATGGAGCTGCTCAGCCCAGCCCCAGATGTGACAGCAGCCCCAGCCCTTGGCTCAGACCAAGCACTACCAGGGAACTTGACCTTCTGCCACGCTGGTACAAGCCATGAATGGAGAACCTGTTATCCCTGCCCTGTGCAGAATAACTCATTCGAAGAGCAGGACACCCCTGAACATAAATCTGTCTGTTATAAAGTTGGCTGCGGTTTTCCCCGGTTGCCTCCAGTTCCTGCTGAATTTCATTAGGAGCACCTCTATTATACAGCACAAGGAGAGAGCAAGTGCTGCCTCTAGTCTTTGAAAGAGCCCTTTAAAGTGAAGATCAATTTTGCATCTCACTAAATACCTAATGACAGACCAAGCTGCAAGTACTTAGTTCAGCTGTATTTTAATAGCACTGTGGCTCCATCGAGAAATCCCAGTTACTGATACAGTTCGATGTCCTGAGGCAGTTTTCTCCAGACATTTTTCCTTTTTCTTTCCTTAGTAGTAGCACTTCATTAATAGCTGCTTGGAAACCTGACTGTCTGTGAATAAGCAGTACCAATAGACCTTTTCCCTCACTATTTATTCCTCCTTTCTTCTATGAGGAAACGGCCCCAGTGATCACAGGCTGAGTTTTCAGAGTCTGATGTGTAGTTGTACTTGGTGGTGCGTGAGCAAATGAAAGAGCAGCTTCGTGCCTTATAAAATAACAAATGATAAATCAGCTACTAATACAATTCACAGAGGCTGCTAAAAGGCTACTGGATGTCACAAAAACAGCAACCCTTTGAGGTGATGAGATGGGAGCTTCTTAAGTCAACACATGCAGTTGGCTTCTCCCTGGCAGTGGTCCACTTCGGGGCAGGATCCAGGCTCTGATGCCTTCCCCCTCTGCCAGACGGCTGTGAGTGTGTGAATGTCCTCTCTAATTCCAGATTAGCCACAAAGAGGAGTCATCCTCTTTGAATCCTTAAGAAACAGTCGTGCTTGGAAAGAAAAGGCTGTCTGGAGGCTGCAGAGCACAGCACTGTCCTCAGGTGCTTTGAGATGTCTGAGCAAGGTTCCCGGCACTAAAGGAAAAGAGAAAAAAGTGTGCCTTTTGTGCTGAGGGCTGTGTGCCACTGGAACTCAGCTTCCATGCTAGCCCAGACTTTTTCAAGCTTGGCTTAATAAAATCCAGATGTTATCCAATAAGTTCAGAGGATGCTTCAGAATGTCTCAACATGAAAAGTGCTGATTTTGCACACCAAGCCAAGGAGGGTTTATAGGACCAAAAGAGTCTCCAGAGTCTTTATCCTCACTGAGTTGAAGGAAGAGAAGCTCCCTGGGCTGTTAGCAGCACCTCTGCTCCTCCTGCAGCATGTTGTGACTTGGCTTTTATTGCAACCATGCCTGTCCTCACGACACAGCTTTCCTGACAGTGCTCAGCTCTGCCATGGCATCCCTGGGCATTCCAGCTGAGCCTGCCTTTGCCCAAATCAGGGGAATCAAACCTGTGGTTTCAGGACAGGCACTGCTTTAGTCCACACAGGGGTGGTTTCTCCGCTTTCTTCTGGATTTCTTTCTCTATCATGGTCACTCAGTTGTTGGCTTTAAATGACAGTCTCTACAGAGAGGACATCTGGCAAGGCAGAGTGGCAGCTCTGAGCCATTAGAGTTGAATTAAAAGTGCAGCATCTCTTCCACCACACAGGGCTTTAGGTTCAAGCCTGCAGAGGCTAAGGGGTTACTTCCAAAGCCCTGAATCCCTTTAAATAAATATCAGGCAGCATTTGCCTTGCAGTCAGCAAGGGCTGAGGTGAACCGAGCCGTGGCAGCAACGCTCTCTGCTGTCTCCCATCCAGCCTGTTAAATTTAGCAGCCTAATCAAGCTTCCTTCTCTCTCGCTTTAATCAGGTGGAGCAAGTGGCATGTTGACTTGCTGGTTGGTGCTGGGTCCAGCATTTCCAGCCCCTGGGCAGTGCTGGGGCAGCCATCTGTGGGGCAGCAGTGCTGATGGGTCACCATCATCCTAATCTCCCTGCTCCCATCCACACGTGCTGTCCTGATACCCGACAGCCGGTCCCATGCGGGCATCGTGCCAGCAGTGACTTTACAGGCTTTGTGGCAGAGATTATTTAAAGGAGATTAACCCTTCTAAACCCCTTAGATTTTAATTATTTCTGTATGTATTTATAAAACCTGCAGTCTGCTAGTTCCAGGGCACAACTGCCCCAGTCCCCATCCTTAACCTGGATTCGTGAATACCCGTATTGCAGGACAGGGGCTGGGCTGGACAGGGCTCGTTGGATTGATTTATTTATTGCCATTCTGCAACAGTTCACATCTGGGATGAAAATTAAACATTATGGTTTCAAACTGTAAAAAGAGCTAATAATTTGAACCACTTTAAAATACTAATAGGGCATTAATTGAATTGTTTGAGTCGATAAGGCATCTCTGGCTAATTATTTTGGTTAGAGCAGCTCTGTCATTAATGCCTCCCCACTGCCCATGTTGTGAGCACAGAGACCCTCTGTCTCTCTGAAGACAGGACTATCTGTAAGATAAGATGTACTGGAAACCAGGAGAGGGAAGGACTATTTCTTTCATTCAGTCTCCTAGCAAGTTTATTATATGCATAATAATTATATGAGATCCTGTAGTCTAGAAAACTGTCGTGACTCGCAAGTATTAGTTATAGAAGGGGGGAAAAAAGGGTGTGCACTTCCATCCTTTCATGCTTTCTCTCCTATTAGTCATGTTAGTGCTGGGCTAATTAGTTTGTTGGAGTTAAGGAGTGATGGAGGGAGTGTTTCCACTCTGCACGTGAGCTGTAAAACCCAAGTGAAACTGGAAATACCTTATTTCTGCTTCACAGCACAACCTGCCTTATCTTGGGTTATGCACACCTTGCAGTCTTCAAAAGTACATAGAATGGTTTGGGTTGGAAGGGACCTTAAAGACCACACAGATCCAACCCTCTTGCTGTGGGCAGGGACACCTCCCACTGGCCCAGGTTCCTCAGAGCCCCATCCAGCCCAGCCTTGAACACTTCCAGGGATGGGGCAGCCCCAGCTTCTCTGGGAAAGCTGTGCCAGGGCCTCACCACACTCACAGTAACACCCTCACATACCTGCCTGTTCTGTAAATGCAAGCATAAAAGGTGAGAGTTGGAAGCAAAAAAAAAACCCACGGCATTATGGACTCCAGTGATCTGGGAAAAAAATAGGGTCATTTTGAATGAATTCCTTAAAATCAGATGATTTTTATTTATTCTTGTCTCCTGAACAAGGAAATAAACACAGACAGTGCCAAGGAGTCCATAAATTTTGTTCTTGGAGAATCTCTTTAATATTCACGCAGTCCTGCTTCTGTGGTAGTGAACATTTGACCAGTAGCAATTAATTTCTTATCACAGTCTTTCTATGAGGTAAGAAAACATTAGTGTCTCCATTAGGAGGTGGAGAATGGGAGCTCTCCAAGAGCAAATGATGTGCCCAGCTCCATCCCCCTGCCCCACAGCTTGCCAAGAGCTGCTGGAGGGAGAGGGCATTGCAGGGATGCCTCTCCTGCAGCACAGCTGGGTGTTCCTTTCCAGGCAGATCCATCCTCCTGATCAAATGATAGACTCAGAAAACGTTCAATATCTGTATATTTCAGGATAAGTATCACTAAGCCAATGAATTTTCAGCAGCTTACTGTGAAGCATACAGCATTCCCTGTATTGGCAGGTGGGAAAAGAGAGGAGAGAAAAATAATAAAGATCCCTGGTATGAATCTCTTCTGCGTGGAAAGGCTGAAAAAGAGGGTTTCTTCCAAAAAATACCACGTGATCCCCATGGCATGTCGATGATTAGGCGAAGTGTCCCGAAGGTTAATAAATCTTTTCTCATTCAAATACATAAGATCTCCAGCTGAAAGTGCTGGACCCTGCATCCAGCCCTGGGGAGGGGGGAGCAGGGAAGCAAAGGGTTAAATTTCGAGGCTGTGGAAGCAGATTGTGTTTTCCTTCTATGATGTGGGCTGACAAGACATCAGTATTCTATTCATCTGTTGGGAATTAGGCTGTTAATCCAATCAATGACTCTTGAGCTAGCTGCAGCCTGCCTCCCCACTGGGGAACAATCGGATCAGACGGGAGATTGTTTAAGAGCACAGAGCAGTCCCGGTGTCAGGTGGAATTTCCAAGCGTTCCCTAGTGAATTGGGGATGGGAAAGCTGTCTCAGCCCATTTATCCTGCCCCTTAAATAAGCAGGTATCTGCCTCAGCCATGCTAAAGTGATAAAGCAGTAGAGGAGCACTAACTTTTATGCAGGGAGGGGGCAGGGAATCACCCTGAGAAGAGAGGTTTTGGCATCCTGCTCTTTGGAATACCATCCTGTCCAAAGCTGAGGATGGCGTTTGCGTGGTTTGTCGGGGGCTGGCTCAGCCACAGCGCTGTGACACTTGTTACAGCTTTAGGCACTGACTTCTCCAAACACGTTTTTGATCCCCACAGCTTCCTGGTAGCTTTTCTATTGCACCAACACACTTGTTTGATGAGCAGCAAGATGCCTGATGCTGAAAGTTACAGGCAGCAGCAACTATTACTTGGATAACCTATAAATATGTCCAAATACACAGAGTGCTGGCTGCAAAATGGGTTGAAAATGCTCGACAGCAAAACATCCCTGAGAGTTTCAGTGTTGCTGCATGAGCTGCTGTGTGGGTTCAGAAATCAGTTTGTTCTGCAATTAATGACAGCCATGTCTGCCGTGGGATATTGAGAGCCTGTATCTGTGCCAGCAGCACTACATGCTGATCATAGTAGATGTGATAAAGCCCATTGAAATTGCACTTGGAAATTTAGGTACAGCACCAGTTAGAAACTAGGGCGATGAGGGATTAGCATAACCCTGGCACACTGAACTCCTCGGGCTGGGGGCGTTTGGGAGCATTAGCAGATGCAGGCTTCAGGAGGGAGCCAGTGGTGGTTCCTGGGCATCCTCTTCTCTCTGAGCTTACTTAGATCTGCTTTTAACAGCAGCTTTGTGAGCAGAGGCTTCTCCAAGTTAGTGCTCCTAAATGAACCACCAGTACGAGCTCCAGCAGTGAATAGAAGCAGGGAGGTCCCCAGACAGAAAAATCCCCAGCTCAGAGGCTTGGCTTTAAAAGGCTTCAACATCCCTCTTCCCTTGATCATAATTTTGAATCAAACAAAAGCTAATGCAATTTTCTTTGCCTTTCAGTAGCAGATTGTGCTGTAAGGGTTCATGCCATTAGAAATGTAATAATTGCTTCTCTATGCAGATCTAATTTATCTGTGAGGCACTTAGAAGATAGGCCAAATGATAGCCTGGCAGTAGGCTCTGGAGAAGGACTCAAGAGGTGATGATAAAAATCTGTCTAGCACCTTCCATCCTCAGGGATATCTGCCTGGCACAGGGCAGGAAATGGTCAGAATGGGAGGAAGTGAGCAGAGGAGAGAGCTGAGAGCTCGTGGAGAGGGACAGCTCAGTGGGAAAGGCATCCCTGTCAAACCTGCCCCCACTCAAGGGAGGTGGGAGAGTTAATTGAGAAGCCAAACATAAGATGCCCTGCACTTGTCAGCCTGGATTATTTGCAATCCCTACAAAACAGCTGTTCATGACCAGTGCATGCTTTTTGGTTTTGCTTCTAGCAGAGGTTGCTCTGTATCCTTTGTCCCATGGTGTTGGTCCTCGGGGAGTGCCTGAGCTGCCTTGGAGTTGGGACCAAGGGTGCACATGGGGGTGTCTGCTGCTGAATCATCTGGTGGAGTTCAGACTGGTTATATTAGCCCAAATTACCTGGTGTTAGTATTGGTGGGTATTAGCATGTAAATTCTGGTGTGTTGAGCTGTAGCCTTACCCTCAGTCTGCTTGGAGAGAAAATTTCAGAGAGAGAATAAGAGGACGATGAGGTTAAAGTAAATTGTTGGGAAGTTGAAGTCTAAAGTAGAAATAAATGAGAAATAAAACCCTTTTTAAAAGTGGAGGGAAGTATTTTCTTGCTATTTTTCATCTCCCTGGCTTGAGTGAGTGTGTGTCGTGAGGCTGCAGAGATTTATATTACAGCTCCTAAGCACCGGTGCTTGTTCAGAGTCTGTATTATTCTGGCCCTTTTTATTCACTCACCTTCTAAAGATGTAGTGTAAATATTTATCTTCCCTCTGGCCCGTCGAGCTGCCCAGGACCCAGTGCTGTTAAACACTCTTATCACCTCATCGTTCTTATCTCCTGCGATCCCTGCCAGCATTCGGAGTCCGTCAATGGGAACGAGCAGTGCACCTTAAAAGGTGCCACGAATGAGCAGAAAGAAGAGGTGACATGGGGGAAAAAATACCTTAAGATAAAGAGCACACGTGCTACCCCTGGAAAGGGCAGGGTTAGCGTAGAGGTTTCCTGCTGTGCTTTTCACACTCACGGTGTCTGTGCTTGGGGAGGTGATTGAAGGCATCGAGGTGAGGTCTTGGGTGGAGCAGCACTCAGGGAGGTGTGGGATCCCCTAAAGACCCTTGTGCTGCTGTGGAGGGTCCAGCCCCAGCTTTGTCACCGATACGGGCTCAGGCTGGACCAGAGCTCACCCAGGTACCCAGCATGGATTTGGTTTTCCTCTTTCTCCACTGGTGCTAAAGGAAACACGTGAGATGGAGGTAGTGTGTCCCGCTGGACCACCGTCTCACTGCACCCAGCCTGGAGAGCGAATGAAGCAGCTCTAAGCTATCAGTGTTTATACAGCACTGTTTTTGAAACTGTCCCCTGAAACCACAGTCAGACACTGGCCAGACAAATTCTATTTGAAATGGCAAAGCAGCAGCAATTGTGTCTTATCGAGTGCGCAGCATCTCAGCAGGTTTAGCCAAGCCATCTCCTCGTCTCTGCCCTTCAGTCCAGAACTTGTGTTAGGTTAAGCAGGAAACAGGAATTCCCAAGGAATGAACATGGGATGGCAACACCAATATAATCCTATCACTTATAAGACAGAATTTACGTGCAGCAGGCATAGTACCACTTAGCAGATAAGACACTTGGTCCATCTGCGCTCGGCCCATCTTCTCCCATTTCTCTTGCTTAAATTTCTCAGGAGCAGAACAAAATCCTGTTATCCAATAAGTTATCCACTGGTAGTTGGATTTTCATTGAGTGACATCTGTCACAGACCGTGGATGTAGGAAGTACCAGTGGTTTTGTAGCATCTTTGTTTTGATGGGTTTGGTAAACATGGACATTTGGGTTTTCATCTCCCAGAAAGGCCGTGCAGCTCAGCTGTCACCCTGACGTGGCCAGATGTGCCAGGAGGCTGTAGAAGCCACCAGGGATGGCACAGGGCATTAAGAGGCAAGAGGAAATCTTGGAATCAGATCTGTTGGTGGTCAGTAACGTGTCTGGGACTGAGCACTCCTATATTTGAGTGTGTCATGGTCTTTCCTTTCTGGTCTCTTTCTTTCTGCCTGTGTGGGTTGTGCCGTTTCCACGAGCTCCTCCTTTTTACAGACGGAGAATTGCTAAAATGGCTCTGCGACAAGGGCCTGCCAGTTCCTTTCAAGCCTTTACAGAAGGTATATTGCTGCTTTGAGCCTGGCTTTTCCCCTCTTTTGTGTTGAAGTTCTGAATCAGAGCAGGTTTCCTCGTTTTTAACCTGTGGCAGTGATGTTTTCCCCAGCTGATACAGAGGCATGAAAGGGCATTTCTCAGAGACATCCTGACTCAGTATTGGCCCGGAGCTACCTATCTCCTCTTTCCCACTCACCAACACCAGCTTCCTTAACTCAGCACCTTCTCTTTGGTGCATCTGCTGAGAGGATCCACCTGATCACTGCTGGCATCTCCATGTTCCTCCTGGCTGAAGAGGATGTGCTCCAGATGCCCTGCTCCTGGCTGGTGCCAGTGGGGTGAGGACAGAGGCTTGTACCTGCCCATTCACTGTTTGGGATCATCCATCCCAACACAGACACATCTCGAGAGAAGGACCTTAAGATGCTCAGGAGGACTCTACTTTCTGTTGCACATCAGGAAATACCCCCATGCATCAAGGCTAGCTACAATTCATCTTCACTCATCTTCTGTGTTTGATTGCAAAACAGACACTTCCAGTGCCTGGCAGGCAATATTTGTTTCACATAATACCCACAAAGGGAGCTGTAATCCTGATTTTCACAGCCCATCTCTGATTAGTCTCCAGGTGTGACCATTTTGCTCTGAAGGCTCAGCGTTGCGGTACCTGGAGCAGCGGGGTACATCAGGCTGCAGTTAGCCACGGTGCTCCAAAAAGCCAAATCAAAGAGGGATTGAGATCAGCAGCTTCCCGAGGGCTTTCAAGGCCTTTAGTGAGTGACCACACTAGAGCTTTTTCCATTTACCTGGATTAAAATTTGTCACAGAGGAAATAGAAGCAAACAGCACGGCATCCGAGAAGTGTAACAAATAGCATTTGGCCATTGGGCAGGCTCAAAGCAGGGCGAAAATCCGCAGCGTAAATAAAGTGCAAACCATGTTTGCATAACATTGGATTAATAGTTCTTTCTAAAAACCACACTGGGATTAAAGAGACACATTTCCTATGCCAGGACCTGCGCTCCCTCCTTAGCCCAGCAGATGCCAGGAAGTACATCTAGGAGAAATAAAAAACCTTGTTATCCCCAGCCAGCTGCTGAAACAGCAGTGCTTTCTGCAGGCCTTTGGAAGAGGAACAAATGTCTGTAGGATTCCTGGAGCAGTCCTGTGTGCTTTAATAGGGAGTTCTGCAGCAAAGCGTTCCTGTGGGAAGGGGTTTCAGCTGCACAGCTCCAGTCCCTCTCCCCAGTTTTGTTGGCTGCAGTCTTGGAGGTGGTGATGCAGAGGGGAGCTGGATTCCCCTTCCCCAGCCCACACATTTGACATCCTGCCTTTCCAATAACTCATTTGGAGCGCTCCCACCTCTCCTTCCCCAGCCCTGCTCCTTATTTTGCTGAAGTCAGTGCTGGCCCTGTCACTCCTCTGAGCAGGCACGTGCTTAAGGAGAGCTCAGGGGCACTGGCTCACATTGGATACCTTATTAGTGTGGAATAATCAATGGATGCTGTCCATGATCCCCTCAGTTCTTTGGCTTGCAGTACCATCTAATGACACCCATTTGCATTACGCTCCCCACAGTTTGGGCAGAAATAGACTCCTGAAATGAGGCATCTTCAAAAACTGCTGTGAGTGGAATGAATGGGACATAGTGGCACGTGGAAAGAAAAATGTGACCATCCCACCCCTTTGCTTGGAAAAGACATGAAATGGGTATTTAGGCAGCAAATGCTTGTTACATCTGGCATTTTATCCCTGTTGCTGCTGTGGTTGTCGTGTTGGTGCAGTGTCCCACTGCAAAACAGGGCATCTCCCACTCCAAAACACAGGTCATTCCTAAATCCTCTGCTCAACTGGCTTAATATCAAACAGAATAACACCCTGGGAAACCAGAAGACTTCCAGCTCTGAGTGGAATTTCTAACTGTTTTCCTGTTCTTGTGTCTTTCACCTGCTCCAGAATCTACGGCAAACCGTAGAATTTGCACCTTAATCCCAAAGATGATGGTAATTAAAAACTTAAGTCTCCATAGACAGATGCAAATAAATTAAGGAGGCAAAGAACTGAATTAGAGGCTAATCCTGGTTGGGGAAGTGAAAGCAAAGAGGCCAGTAATTCCTTCTGTTATTTCACCTGTTCTGGTGGCAGGATGAGGCTTCGTCAGGGTGAGGTGCCTGGGTTTGCAGGGCTGGATGTGAAGCATCCACTGTGGCAGAGCTCTGAGGAGGGGACACAGGAGTCTGGGAAGGGGACACACTTCCCAAAGCATTGCAGCTGAGGCAGTGGCTTAAGTGTTAGCTGGAACAGGGAGCTGTGTGCCAACACCTACAAATCACGCAGTTTACTTTGCCCTTGCGCTGCAGGTGTTTCACAAGGATGAGTTTGGCAACTTGCTCTCATCTCTGAGCACTTCCCTGACTTGACAGAACTTAACCTGGGTATTGGGGTAGACCTAAATTCTGAAAGCAGGGACCTAAGATTTATTGAGGTGGAAGGAAATGTTTTTTTTTCCCCTGTGTGCTCCCTTGGGCTGAGGAGCGCAGTGCACTGAGCTGAGTGAGCGTCCCAGTGCTTTACCCTTCTCTCAAGTAGTTGGCCAGAGCTGAGTTTGCACGGAGGCATCTTGCACTAAAGCATCAGGAGTAGTGAGACTCCCTGAGTGAGGCCGTAGGACTGAAATCCTTCATTTTTATGGGCTGGAAGTGATAACGGTTTGAACTGAATTATACTCACGTCATGACGTGATCCACGCACTCTTACGGGTGGATAGATATTGATTATCCATCAATAGGGAGTGATGGTGGATGATGATTCAAATCCCAGCTGTCAGGTAGCTGGGTGTCCTGGCTGTTTGTCTAGTCAATTAAAATATTGCTGTGATTCAGCCTATTTATTTAAAACTGGGATTTATTTGTATTACCGCAGTGTTACCTACACCTCTAAAATCAAGTCTCTTTCTCTTTTTCAGGATGGGGAAGGCCAGACTGCACTCCATTATGGTAAGCTGCCTCTAGTCTTGGCTATTCCTTCTTAGCAGCATGGATTTGCAGCTGGAGTAAATGCTCTATGCACAGAAAGCAAATTTCAGGAGAAAAATGAGCAAAGAAGCTGGATTTGATTTACTAGTGGCTACCTGCATTAGCAAATCCCATCATGGTAGGGGTAGGAGCCTTGGGAGAAAATTGTTGCCCTCCCTTCATTCTCCTCTGCAAATGTCACCTCAAAGCCTTCCTTTTTCCCCAGTTAGTGATGCAGAGTTTCCCTGTACACCTCTGTGTCTCCAGGATGTTGGTGTGTCACCTGCAGACCCAGGAGTAGCTCTGGTTAGGGGATGCCAAATCCCTTGGCCTTCAGGGAGGGTCTGTGCCAGGTTACACGGGTCAGGGAACAAACAAGGTGGCCTCCACCTTCCTGTGTCCTGGTGACCAACCTGTTTGATCATAGCTGAGAGAGCAGCAGCTTCTCTGCTACCAAAATCAGCAGAGGCAAGTCACAGTTGGTGTTCCTCCTACCATTACAGGCTAATTAGATACATGATTTAATTGAAAGATTGTTCTATCTCCAAATGAGAAAAGTAGAGACTGAAGTGACGCATGCCGTGCTGATGTGCAGGGAATAGGAAAAAAGTATCAATTTAATCTGGATCATAATCTTTTTCCCAAAATTAAGACATAGCCAGTTATTATCTTGTACTCTCTCTTGATGCCTGTCACTGTAATTAAGAGCATACTTGTCATTCTGAAGTGTTTGTGTCTTTCTCTCTCTTCTTGATCTCTCCACAAGGACATTAGCAGGATGGCAAAATTGCTTTGCAGACATCAGTCCAAAGCACAGCATTTGGATCTGGAGCTAAACTCCCAGATTCCAGGGCCCCTGAACCGAGACTGTAGTTACAGTAATGTGTGATTCTCCCTGTGGGATCTTTCCTGTAGGATACTCAATTTTTCAAATTCCTGTCCCTGTGACTGGAATGGTGAATCTGTTGCTTGGCTCAGTGTTGTCCGTCGATGGACAGCACTTAAAATGCCACATTGCCTCTTCCTCTTCCTAAGCCATTCCACACTTTGGGCTTTCTCTCTCCTGGGAAGATGCTTTCCCAACTCCAGGACTGAGGGGGTGCACAGTAGGTTTATAACAGGTTGTGCAAAAGCATAGCACGCGTGTAAGTTATTCACGAGCACTTGCTTCAAGCAAGCCCAGTATGTGAAAGGAAAAAGTGGATGCATCACCTGAGTTTAAACTCCATGCAGGTGGATCCCTCTGGCTGGGGACTGAGGTTGTTTCCAGGGTTTTGTGAGGGTTTTTCAGATTGTTCAACACAAGCAAACATAACTGATATAATGAACATTATTTCAGAAATGGTTTCTCTGATCCAGCTCAGGTATTTCAATAGTGACAATTTCCCAGGATTTTCTTCCCAAATGTTTGTTAAATGTTGAAATCTTTTCTTCCCCCTGAGTACTATCCCCTCTGTCCTCCCTGTGTATCATCTTTGGATCACTGGCACTCAGGCCTGGTGTTCCCATGGGTGTCCAGCTGTTCCTGGTGGCCATCACTGCCCCCAGGACATCCTCATTCCCTTTCTTGCTGATCTGCCTATAAATCACCCTGAACTTGGAAACAGCTTCTTAAATGGGTGACTGGGTCTGATTCAAGTGGCTGTTGGCCTGAAACTGGAGCTCACTGTCACGTCCCAGTCCCGTTTTGGTCAGCACTTCCCAACCGAGTTGTTAATTGCAGCGAAGAGGCAGGAGAGCTCCTGTGGACACCACCTCTGAGCAGTGCTGTGCCTCCCCAAGGCCTTCCCTTTTGCTGGAGGCTGCTCATGGAGTTCAGGGAAGGGTTAAATCCCCTCAGCAAGGCAGCCCCTGCTTTTAGGGTGTCTGCATCCCTTTTTATGATCCGGCGTGGCCTGACAGCTGTCCTTGTGGTGACAGCTCTCCTGATTACAGCCGGTGTCAAACCGCATCCTGCTGGGGGTTATAAATCCCGGCTCCTTCCGATCACCGCTGACCCCGGCTTTAATCGGGGGTTAAGCGGAGGCCAGCGGCAGCCCTGGCCCCGGCCAGACCCCTGCTCCAGGCAGGAGCCCGTGCCACGGCTGTGTGCCTGGTGTCCCTGCTCACAGCCCCTTCTCCTGGGCTCCTCTCCATCCATCCACCCAGCGCCCACCCCCTGGGAGTGCTGAAATCATTGCTGCCGCCTCTCCCAGAGGAAATCAAGGCTTCTCCGAGCCGTGGTGGCCACGTGGCCGCGGAGTGGGCAGGCTCTGTATCCTCCTGGGCGCCCTGGCTTCCCTGCAAAGCACCATCTGTTCGGCTCTGTCTGCGCCGTGGCGGGGCAGTGGGAGGGGACGCTGGAGGGAAAATAAATAATAAAAAAAAATTCATCATCTGAACCCTGAGGATTAATGGAGTCAGGAGGCGAACTGCGCTGAATGGAAATTCATCTTCACCCGTGCCAGTGTCAGGGCTGCCGCTCTGGCCCTTGACAAATCGAGGGTCCCAAGGTGTGATAAATCCAGCAGCTGTGCTCGTCCCCAGGGATGTCCCCAGCCTGCTCAAGGACACGAGTAAGCCGCCTTTCCCTGCGGGGACCAGCTCCCCATCCCCGGAAGCTGCCACCATTCCTTCCTTGGCACTTCTAGAAGTCTATTTTCTGCAGACGGATGTGCCCCCCTTCAGCTCAGCCTCCCCCACGCCCCCACCTGCTTCCTCACCAACCTGTTCCCTCTTTCTGACCCTTTTTTATCTTTTCAATATAAGCTCCAATCACACATTGAATTTATTTTAATGAGACATTACTGCTTGTCCTTTTGGATCAGTAGAAGACTGCAGAGTAATGCAGAAGACACTCTAATTGCTAAAGGGAGTCAGTTGGTTGCTTTATAAAAATACCCAAAATATGATTAAAACCAATTGCTACCAATGCAAGAGGAAGCTGCCAGCTTCATGGCCTTGTAAGGCAGGTTTTGGCTTCAGGGTTTGAGTTGCACAGGCTGAAGGGAAATTCTGGGGTCTGGGACTTCTGCTGATGTCAGCCAAGTCCAGTTCCTCAGTGTTAAGAGCTTTCCTGATTTTCCTGGTTCTTATTTTTTTAGCATCCTTAGGTAAGGCATCCTAGGACAGAGAGGAGCTCAGGTCAAACTTGGCTCTGCCTTGGCAGAGAAAATGAGGGATGAAAAAACGGTTGCTAGTAGAGGTGTGAGGGAGAAAATGTGTTGTCCCAGGCCATGGGCACAGTCACCTGGAGCTGGTGCTCGAGGAAGTGGTGGCCAGCAGCTATAAACCATCTGAATTCTGTGCAAAGAGAAGGGATGGACAAAATTCAGGAGCGAGGCAGTACTGATGATGTCCTGCCTGGGATGTGGAGGCAGGTGAGGAGCAAGGACCTGTAGATCCATTATAGATGGTGAATGGTTGTAAATTCTGGGTACAGAAGCAGATGCTTTCCCAGATGGCACTTTGGGGGTCCCTGCAGTGCTGCAGTAGCTCTCTGGGGGCGTTCCCAGGGTCAGTCTCCAGTCCTGGATGGGAAGGAGCCTTAGCCAAGCTGTGCCCAGGCTCCCTCTGTGTCCCAGGTGATGCCCTGCAGATCCCTCAGCTCCCCGCACCTCTGAGTGGGCTGCAGGCTCTGGGTGCACTGCTCCCACTCCTTCCTTTCTCCTTCCTTTGCACTGTTAAATCCAAAGCAGTGCACTGCATGCTGAGCTCTGCCGTGCTGGGCCAGGTGCTGAGCCGGCGTTTCCTGCCTCCGGCACACGCGGGGGCGGTCCCCAGCTACAGCCACCGCTCCAAAAACCGCTCCATCGCCGCCGCCTCGGGCCAGCACCCCCACACTAACCGTTCCTTTCCCCCCCCAGCTGCCACCTGCGAGTTTTTGGACATCGTGGAGCTGCTGCTGCAGTCGGGAGCCGACCCCGGGCTGCGGGACCAGGAGGGCTGCCTGCCCGAGGAGGTGACGGACTCCAAAGCCATCACTTGGGCTCTGCGGCAGCACGGCGCCGGCGAGCCCTGACCCGGGGCACGGAGATGCTCTGCAATAACAGCACCCCTTCCTCCCCTCCCTGCTGCCCTCCCCAAACCACCTCGGGGTTCAGGGGACCTTTTGAAGCACAGGGTCTGGCTGGGCTCTCCAGCATGAGGGCCAAGCATATGCCCTGAGCGGGATAGCATCAGAGTTTGGCACGCTCTGGCATTTATCAGTATGTGAGGGGGGAGGGAGAGGGGACAGGGCCTGGAGGAGGCCCCAGGTATTATTTTAATGTATCAGACACGAGTACTGTGTGGGCTGTCTCACCAGAGCAGGGTGGGCTGACCGGTCGGCTCCTCCGTGGGGATGTGAGGCCAGGTGAGATGCTCATCTCTCCCGTTCAGGTTAAATTTTGGTTTGGTTTTTTTTTTCCCCTGGGTCCAAACAAATAATATAAATAAAAGCACAGTGCTGGGATTGAGCCTCTGTGTGTTTGGTTGGGGTTTTGGGGGTTTTTTTGCAGGGAATGCCTTGGAAGCTGTAAGAATGGGAGGCAGCTCAGTGCAGGCATAACCCTTGAGAAGTCCTGCTCAAGCTCTTGTCCTGGGGAGGGAGAGCTGCAAAGACAGCAGGGCCATACAGGTGTCTGTCTGTCCCTCTGCTTCTCACACAACACATGTTGCTAATCAGCCTCTCCAAGCTGACAGGACTTTTACCACTTTGCTGAATTGAGTGGCTTTAAACCCCACCTCCGTTATCGGCTCCAGGGCCTCCTGCTGCATGTCCATCCCTGGAATGGCTCCTTCCGTTCCAGGGCTGAGGTCTGTTAAGAGCTGAGCACAGATAAACCTGCACCCACCCTTTCACCCCTCTGGGCCTGTCTCAGACTCCTCATGATCTTCTCAGCTGGCCAAGTACCCAGAAAGGGGAAAAAATGTGCCTTGTGGCCATGCCTGAGTGCTGGGATGCTCATGGGATTCAGTGCTTCCTCTTTAGCATCCCAGCCAGGGGTGGGTTTGTGCTGTGGGGTAGCTCCCAGCTGGGAGGGAGGGAGGCTGCTGCACTGGCTGGGTGTGTGGCAAGAGGATGCCACTGCTTCCCTGCAGGATATTGCCACGAGTTTGCTTTTCCCAGACAGGATTTGCAGCCTGGGGAGAGCAGGGGAAATCTCCATGGCTGTGACAGGAAGCTGCTTGCCATGGAGTTCTGCAGCACGTCCAGCCTCAGGAAAACAAACGGGAACATTCCCTTGGCTAGGGGCTGGCTGGCCAGCAGGGACACGGGGGTTTGGCCCCTCACAGTGTCTGTGGCTCCTGCCAGCGTTTGCTGACGCTGACGAAGTCGCTGCGCTGGCTCCAGCGGCCACCACACCACACACGGCACTGGCCAGGCCCCTGGATGAGGACAAAATGGCTTGGGCAGGTTATTTTCCATTAATTTAATATTAACCCAGACCCCCCCCATGGCTTGTGCTCCCCTTGCCACTGCTCCCCAGGGCCCCTGCAGGCTGGCAGTGGCCGGGCTCATCACATTTGCGTCCGGATGCCAATGAAGCCAAGATGCCAACCCCGATGCTGGGGTCACACCAACTTTGTGAGGGAGACACGGTGGCTCCAAGGTGGGGGACAAGCAAGGCCACCCCTGGGCAGGGCCGTAATGCACAGCCACTGCCTGGCTTGATGGACAGGCTGGGTAATAAAAAACCTCAGTTAAAGCCGGGATGAAAAGCAGCAGCCGCGGTGCCGGTGCTTTCAGAGAGCACATTTGGGGCCCGAGCGCTCAGCCCTGGAGATGTTTATAGCACTTTAGGTCTGTTTGTGAGGTTGGAGCCTTTCCAAAAAAAAAAAAAAAAAGAAAGCAGGGGTTGGGGGGGAGGAGAGAAAGACATATATTATTGTTTATAATCTGCTTTATTCAGCCAAACCTTTCCCCAGCAGCCTTGCGGATTGCTGTTAAATCCCTTGGTGCCTTTAACTACCGATACAGAAAGTGGTTAATGTGCATTCGCCCTAAGCTTGGCATCTACTCCAGGAAATCACTTTAATTGAGAAGCATTAAATGTTAAAATGATTAAAATCTAGAAAGCCAACACACTGGTGCCCGTGGAGGGGCTTGGACCACCCCCCCCTGGCCTGGCATGGCCCTGCCATCTCACCTGTGCCCACTGTGGTGGCACAGCCAGGCACCCACTGTCACTGCTGTGCCACCTCGGGGTGCCATGTTTGTGAGATTCCCACCCCAAACCTCTCTGTGCCAGCAAAAAGCCAGGGCACCATGACTGGTGTCACTTGTTCCACCACCCAGGGATGTCAGGGCCTCAGGGCCACCATTTAGATGTGACCCTGGCAATCCTGACCCCAAACAGCCAGAGCAGGCCATGCCAGGGGTGACCTCTGCCCTCCCACTGAGGAAGAAAATCTCCAAGCCAGCAGCTGCTAAAGAGCATCCCGAGTTTATTTGCCATCGTTTCCCTCGCGGCGGAGGGGCTGACTGTACACATCTCATGCCAACACACCAGAGGCAGGGTACAAAAGCAACGCCCTGGGCCCGAATCTGGGGGCAATTTGGGGGATCACTTCTTCCCCCCAAGACATGGCAATAAATAAGGTTTTATTCTTTAAAATTTTTTATTGTTATTGTTATTATTATTTTCGTTGGGTTTTGTTTTTTTTTTTTCCTTTTTATTCCCCCAGGAAACAAGACTCTCACTTTTCTGGAACTGTACAAAATTTACACAGCGAGGGGAGGAGGCATTTGGCCTTGTCGAAGGGGGATGGAGAGCAGCAGGCAGAGCTCTCCCCCGTCCCCCTCCCCACCGGTGCCGGCAAGGCCGGGAGCTTGGCACGAAGCAGCACCCAAGGCTGAGGAGGGGGGAGGCACATGGATGCAGCTGGGGCAGCTCCTGCAGCACCAAGGCACCCAGCTGGGGGGGCAAGGAGGACAAGGACAGGCCATTGATGTGCTTTCTCGTGTGGCTTT